>SADC01001340.1:0-203778 GCA_004194705.1 Ditylenchus dipsaci
TTGACTATATTGTAGAGAATGCCCAATTCTCTATACTTAATTTGCAATCTCTACCCACACTCTTGATTATGCTCTTCAATTTGGTTGTCCTCCAAGTTCTAAATAAAATAATATCAAAGTAAATCAATATTTTATTCACCTACTGGACAACTTTGAGGCGGTGCTGCAATCTCAACTTTTCCGTTTCCTCACTAGATAAAGATTCTCCAAATTTCTATAGGAGTTGGAAATCAGATCACCAATGAAAATCTAGAAAATCGATTAAATTCTCTTTATTTATAACAAAAGATACCTGCGTTGAATTTTTGACCCCGTGCATCAGTTATTGAATCGGTGTATCTGGACAGTGTCATCAAAGCCTCTCCTTCGTCTTTCGAGCTTGTGATTATTCCGAGTTTCTTTTGAGCATTTCGAGGGCAAGTTGAAACATTAGCTGCAAAAAGCTTAAGTAAAAATTTATGCATGAGTTTCGCCAAATACCCCGAAAAAAAAACTTCTGGAAGGAGAGCCATGGCTTCTTACCTCCGCTTTTAGTTTGCGCCCATTTCATATCGGTTTTTTTCGAATTTCGATGCTTTTCAAATGAAAGAACTTATTTAAACAGAATTCTTATTAATGCCCTGGTGTTAGATTTGGTAAAATCTGAACCTATAAACACTATTTCAAAAAATGCTTGAATGAAAAGTCTCATATTTCAAAAAGGCGCAAATTCAAATAATGTCGGAAAATTGGAAAAAACGCGTACACACCAATATCTACCATTCTCTTTATGTCGTTATCAGCAAGCACTTTATAAAATTCTCTTTTTTATTCAAATTTTTGACAAAATTTAAAATAGTAAAGTGTACCAGAGAAGAATTTCTCGTAAAAAGAACTTTAATTAAAGAAACATTCGAAAGTTGCGAAAAATACGGGACAAACTATCCAGTCCCTTTCCCACCAAAGGTGAAGGTTAAAGTTTTTGAGCAGCCTTGATTGATAAATAGCTGTAAGTACTTTCCCCCGTCAAATTATTTTTGCCACGTCAAATCGTGAAATTTGTTTCTTTTGAGTATCTTCTTAAACTTTTTCTATCAAATTTGTTCAAAGTTTTTATGCCAGCATGTAGCCCGGGATCTCAGATTTTCCACAGCTATTAACTAACTCACTGAAATATTTAAAAAGTTGGAGAAAAAAGTCATTTTATAGACCAAATTTTGTGAAATTATTTGTCCATACAAAGACTTTTTTCTCCAACTTTTTGAAATCTCAGAAATTCAGTCGATAGCTTGTTTGAAAGCCGAGATCCAGGGCTACATTTTGATAAAAAATGTTGAAAAAAAATTAAAAAACTTTTGGGAGATAAAAACACATTTTTATGATTTGGCGGGTAAAAGAATAATTTGACGGGGTAAGACAATTTGAGCCATTCATAAACTAATAAAGCACAAGTATTTACCTTGGATCCGTCATGAAAGAAAAATCAATAATGCGGACCGCAGCGTCAAATTTAATAGCATTTAAGAAGATAGTGAGGAACCATGACAGTGCAATCATCATCCAAACCCAACTCAATCAGTTTGGAGTGAAGCTCTGGCAAGAACTGGCCCACAAGTTCCGAAAACACACCTAAACTTAGTCACATAAATTTTCTATAATATAATTTTTGTCCACCCACCCTGGTCAACCAGTGCACCCACCACCTTCGTATTGTAATAGTCAGGCAAAAGGCGTTCACAAACAGCCACCTCAAACGGCTTTGTAAGAAACAAGAATTCTTTGGAAACTTCTTACCAAAAGCCAAAAGGCCATTTCTTCGGGAGCAAAGAGCAGGAGCACAGAGCCTACAATGTTCATGGCCTGGCAATAACCTACAAATCAATGTGGGATTAAATATAGAATTTACTTGAAGTCTGTTAACTAACCAATAGTGGATTCTCACTGCATAGGCTACCTGCAAAACACGAAGTTAGAGATAGATATTCTGTCATGTTTTTTATAGAAATTCAGGATTTTATTAGTTTAGTACTTGACAAAGAGCCCTGTATTACAGAAATATAAAGTTAAATTTTGACTACTAAGGAAGTCATTTGAGTTTATGCTAAGATTTCCTCATTTTTCATTTCTTATTAACGTTTTTCTATGTTTTAGATGTATCGAATACGAAAAACATGCTAGATGCTATCCCTGTGGTTGACCATACAAATTTTCAGGTTCTTTTCATTTATCCCGACCCACTTTATTTTTTCGATAATTTCATTTTGATTGTGAGAATTTCGAACATCTGATTCAAATTTCAGGAAAACGATTTCTTTTTGCGTTTTGACAAATGAGAGCCACGGATGTTCACAATGTCGCCTGTTTAGAAGCTTGTACAAAAAGCTCACAAGCATTCGTCTCAAGGAATCGATTCCCGGTCCTCCTTGGAAAGCTGGATGTTCTGGTAGAGATCTATAATTTGAGACTGTCAACATATCAACATGACTGGTAAAAACCAGTAAATACCTGTGCAAATCTCGTTCAATCTCCTCCAAAGTAAACTGCGAACAGTCGGTCTTGTTGCCTTTTAGTAGCAGTGCTTGGTATTCTCCAGGGTTGAGTGCCATTTCTGCATAAGCGCCAGAACATATGGCCCACACTTTGCCTCGGTGTTCACTGGGAATTCCTAGAGAAGCCAGAAATTAGTTTTATAATTGTTTAGTGCAAGAATCATTTTGATGCGCTTTTGGAGTTTTTCCCTAAAAATACCATATTGGGCCTTTTTGCTAAAATATGATTAGAGTTAGGCAGAAACCCCCTCTCCGCCAGTTTTTTATATTGGTTATTCAAATATTTCAGTCATTCTAAATGCTTTTTGCGGAATTTCTTTGGGTTTCGGGTTAGTTCCGTAAAGTGCGTTCCTGCCATTGATCCTACGACACTTGTTATTAACGCACCGACCTAAAATGATCGTCATAGCATAAAATTTAAAATCCCGCCGAAAAATTAAAATAACCGAACTTATTGAACAGTCCAATTATCTCAAAGTCAATTTCACTTTAAAAAATTTGGTCTACAAATTAAGCCTAAGCCTGAAATATCTTTTTATCCCAAAGTAGGTCAGCAAAAACGCTCATAGAGCTGCTACGAAAAATTTCAAAATGACCACATTATAAGGTATATCTAAATGGTCTACCTTCAAGTAAAAGCGGTGCAATTCCACTGTCCTATACAGGAATAATCGTCTCCATAATCCAGGAATATTTTGGTCCATCGAGCAGATGTTTTGGTGGAGGGTGAAGCACTACAGCTCATCGGGTATTTAGCGTACAAGGGATCTTTTTCAATCTTTTCCAGCAGACTGATTGATCCTCTTGATGCCGAACTTGTGATGGATTTCTGCAAATAAGTCATTTTTTTAGTGTTAGTGCGTGTAAAATGAGCTTGAGGCATACTTTTATTTGATCATTCTGCTCATTGTAGCCAACTTTTTTGTGAAATTTGTTGATTCTGTCGATCACAGTGGTTCTCTCAGACAATGACGAGAAGACTATCTTTCTGAATGGAAAACATACCGTATGTCCTGTAATAAGCCACTTCCCTCGACCTATAGAATCTAATCTCAACCCAGCAAACATTTCACATCGCTGTAATCTGCTTTTTCTTAACTCCCACAAGCTCTACTGGTTGGATTTTAGTAAGCACCAAAAAATCTTGGAAATCATTTTCTTGGCTTAAGCTTATTCAGAATAAAAAAAGTGTTGAGAATCTCAGCTTAGACTAAGTCAATTGTCTTATTTATTCGCAAAACAAACAACCCCATTTTCCAAAGACATTTTGATTGCACTTGTAATGCCTTCATCGTAATTTGTGGTATTCTTCAATAATTTTTATATCTTTCATCAAAACTGCAAAAGTGATTATTGCAAGGATGAAAAATGGTGAAATGCATTACCAATGAGAGTGACAAGACGGTCAGTCTACAAAAATAAAATTTATTTTATAATAAATGGTTTGCTGTATTCACTTGTTTTTCTTGTTTAAAAGTGATAAAAGACGAACTCAAGAATGCATCGAAAGCCAACAAAAAGGCCGAGAGAAAATGAGAAAAGAAAAGCACAAAACTAAAGTAGCCAGTATCCATGGTCGGAAGTTCTTATCGAATAAACGGTCACTACAAGAAAAAAAGAATAGGACAAAGTGGAATTTCATGTGTAAGATTGTGAAGTCCACACTGTGCACTACAGGAATATCAAGAAGTTGGAAGGGCGAGGTGTATGGCAAGAAGTGGTGTAAAGGTGCATCACTGACATTCACCTTTGCCTGAATTACTGTCTATAGAAGCATCGACAAGCTAGAAGAGCAAGGAACTTGCAGTTTGGCAAGAGATATGAAGCTGAAAGAATTTTTTGGGCATGCAAGTACGCAATGAAATTTAATGAAACTAAATGTTGCTTGAAGAAAATTGGAAATTAAGTTATTTCGTATATATTTTGTCGCTTTTGCAAAGAGCAATTATTAGAGTGAGTAGAGTAGGCAATTGCGAAATTACCCTGGAGGAAAAGCAGACAAAGTTGAGCGATACATACAGCCTCCCCAACATTCCGTTTGTCGTAAGGAGTGTGCAGACGTGGCGGTTGTGTCACCTACAAGGTGATGTGAAATTAAAAATGTTCAGGAAGCAGATAAAAAAGCAATCTACCGTCAAGACTTTCATTGTGGGGCAAGCAAAATCGCCTTCTGAAAATAGTTGTTTAATATAAATAAAATTATTTTTTCAATCATTTTTGTCATATTTGTTGATACTTCTTTTTTTTTCAATTTAATCAATCTTGCGATGTGATAAAAATACGCACTCTTTCCAATTTACACAATAAAATCAAATTTTTGACAAAAAATCTTTAAAAAATTTTTAAAAAGTTTTAGGACCTATTTATGGAAGTTTCTGTTTTTGCTTTTTTGTTTTCTGTTTCTTTTTATATGTGTTTATGTTTTTTTTTCAAAAACCGACTCTAGCCCGGTGCAAACCACACGAAGCACCAATCAAAAATCGTATTTTTGACATCACATCCCAACAAGGGCGTACGCAGAAGGGGGGGCACGTTCCCCCCCCCCCGTCAGATTTTTTTCAAACAGTGTAGCTAAAATGGCCTAAAAATGGCCTGGCGCCCCTCCGTCAGAAATTCCTGCGTACGCCACTGCACAATTTGCCGCTCAAGGAAAAGCAGCGTATGAAAAAAATAATTTAGATATCTCGTCAGATAAAATTTATGGACATTCAAAATCAGCCGAATTTTTTGGCTATTATGCATTACAATCCCCGACTTTAGATCTTTTTCAATTTGCCTATACTAAATCATATATGTTTTTTCTTTCCTCCCATCAACTTGAATGCCTTTTGAGAAGTGCACACAACAATTTTATTTACCTCTTTTTTTTCTTACTTACCACCTTTACCACATAAAGACGATTGATCTGTCTGCTGTTTGTAAGACTAAAAAAGAAGTGTCCCAGCGACAATACTTTTGTGCTGGAAACTTTGGTTTCACTACCTACTCAATAAGTAAACCGATTAAAAGACGAGTCAATTCCCTCTTTTATTTGTTTTCTCTCATAAATTTGCCAGATTTCCAATTAATTGGTCGTAGTTAGTGGATGCTATAATATGTAAATGGTTAAAAATAGCTTCAAAATAAATTTTGGCAGGAATTGACATGGCCCGGTCCATAGTTGTTTGAAACTCATGAAAGGCTCAAATTGAATTTACCCCTTAAAAGTCTGAATTTTCCCCTCTAATTACTGAAATTCCCCCTCTAATTTTATATCTCAATTTTTATCGGCATTTTTATTGTAACTTTTTTAAAGGTTTTGCATTAGCTTGGGAGCCCTGGATCCTGGCTTTTAATAAGCCATACAACTCTGCTAAATTATTAAAGGAACGTAGGGTTCTAACGGTTTTGAAAAAATTGTCGTTTTTTTTTTCAAAATTCTTAGATTCCTGTGTTCCTCAAATTATTCAGCACAGTTTTAGCTTATTAAAAAGCCAAGATACAGGGCTACAAGCTGATGCAAAACCCTTGAAAAAGATAAATAAAGATAATGATTGAAATATAAAATTAGAGGGGGAATTTCAGCAATTAGAGGAGGAAATTCAGACTTTTTAGGGTCCATTTCAGTTACAGCCCTCATGAAATAACTCACGAAAACGCATACTAAAACCTTATATTATTTTTGCACTCGAAAATACCTCTAATTTTTTTTGGGAGATGTAACTTTTTTTCAAAAAAATTTTAGGGTTAAAACCACTGTTTTTGTAATTTTTTCTCTCGAAAAGCTGATATCAGTACTGGCCAGGCCCTGAGCCTAAATTATTGGGGATGCTTCCAACTTCCTATTTTTGGGTCTTTACATGAAAAAACATAAATCTCGGTCATTAAAAACATATAACGAAAGTTCGTTGACTTCACACTTGGCACTTCGACTTCACACTTCACCCCTCCATTATGGCCAAGGCATTAATTCAGACAATAGTTGGGATCATGATCACTTGTAATATTTTAAAATCATTTTTCTCACCTATTTTTGTTTCGAAAGATTTTTTTGGGTCATATTGAAGCTAAACCCCCAAATGTCTTCATTTTGCTAATAGCAATCGAAAAGCCTAGGATACATTTGGCAAAAACGAAACTTGGCAAAAGCGAAAGTCGGCAAACGAAAGTTGGGCAAACGAAACTTGGCAAAACGATATCTGGCAAAACCATGTTTGGCAAACGAAACTTGGAAAAAACAAAAGTTGGCAAAAAATTGCCTTGGTCCCCCCTGTTGTCAAAAAAATCTAAAAAATCATAAAAAAAAGGTACCGTAATTCCTCTAATAAGCCACCCCCCCCCCCCTAAATTCAAAAAACGGGTTTCTGGCATTGTGTTTTTGACCTATGTTTTGAAAACCACTGTTAGGCAAGTCACATCTATTTTGTAGCTCATCTCACTGGCTACAAATTGAGGGGTAACTTGCCTAAGAGGAGTCTTCAAAAATGGGTCAAAACACAATGCCAAGAACACGATTTCGAACCAGAGGGGGGCGGCTTATTAGAGGAATTACGGTATGCACCATGTGGATTAGAACCAGCAACTCTACCTCACCCTTAGAATCGCATAGAACCCCATCCCAACCAGAATTCCGGTCCGATGGGCTTAATCGCTCAAATCATGTGTTTTGGGATAGTTTGAGGTGGGTTAGACTAGGTAGGGAGGAATTCTGAGCGAGTAAGCCTATCGGACCGGAATTCTGATCCGCTCGATCGAACTTTCGCAAAAAGTTTACGAAATTCGTTTTGCCGAATTTCGTTATGCCATTTTTAGATTTTGCCAAGTTTCGTTTTTTCCAAATGTATCCTAGCCGAATTGGAATTAATTATTAGGGGGACGTGTTTATATTCAGTAGTGTTTTTTGGGGGGAGGGGGTTTATATTCCAGTAGCGCCGAAAATTTTATAAAACAATAAACAAGAAGTTGAAAGCTTTGATTCCGTATTTTCGAGCCAAAATGAGCTAGCTCTGGCTAGTCAAAGACTTCCCACTTCGACATCACACCTATATTGTGGCCACTGGCCACCGCATAAAATCACAAAAATTTAGAAATGTCAATAAAAGGTCTTCAGTTGCTATATTGAAGGCAACATTCACTAAAATGGAGGCTGTAGATGAAAATGAAAACCAATTAGGTGCTGCAAGCTCAAGTAACCGAGTATTAATAAAGATAATGTCGAAAAAAGCTCAACTAATTCCAGATGTGGGTGAGCCGGAGTGGGTACCCCAGGAGTACGACAAACTGGTACATCAAATGAGGAAAGCTGGACTAATCCAGGACAATCCAATTGGTCGTTCCAAAATACTCAAAAATTCCTTTAAAGGCGAAGATTTCGTGCAGTGGATCATGCAAAAAAGGAAATTGAGTGAGTAAAGAGTATAAAAAAGTATATATGCTCATGGCGGGAATGAACTTGAGTGACTTTTAAATCTTCGTAAAATCGTCAATAATCAGTCCGTCGAACAAATAATGATTTTAGGAAGAGGAGAGGCTCTAAGTGCCGGACAAAAAGTAGTAGAACGATACTTCTCCACAGACTCTATTAATTCCAACTTTAGTTCTGACAGGTGGGTGAGCCAAAAAGTTTATGAAAGAACAAGTACCGTATTTCTTGTAATTTCTTAATTAACAGAAAAACCTATTTGTTTGACCAAAGAGCTGTTTAGATACTACCAATTGCCGGAAGAAGACCAAAGCTTACCTCTTAACGCTTCCACCCATGTCTCTTCTAGGAATTCCTGTCGATCAGACCCACAAGTTCCAGTGGTCTGAGTTCAATGCCACTTATGCACCATCATTCAACCCATTTTCGATCAAATATTGTCAGAAAACAGAAGAGTAAGTCAATTTAAGCAAGAAAATTGCTGAAGTCCCTTTTTCGACTTTCCTGCTCATTTTTGGTGCATTTTAGTGCATTTACTACGATCTACTGGAGGAAAACAGGGTTTTCAAGAGTACCTGTTCTTCATTAGAAATGCTGCCTATTTGGATGTTGAGAGGGCAAGCAGCCCGAAAAAACTAGCTTTGTTTGTGAATTTGCATAATATGATGGTGCTACACATCATCTACAAATATGGACTGGCCACAAACATATGGCAAAGGAGAAAAGTGAGTCCTTTTCTCCCAAAATCAGCCCTTTTTGTTTGTAATTGTTGTTTAGTACCAGAACAGCTTGTACTACCAAATCGGCAAATACACCTACTCTCTCCAGTCAATTTTCAATGGTATTTTGAGAGGCAACAAAAAAAGGAATGGATATGCTATGGGAGCCTTTTGGAGCGGAAGATCCCAGAAAAGAAGTCAGTGAGCTTTGAAAAAATTTATACAAGCCTTCGATTTTGAAATTATTTGCGATGGCGGATCTTGTGTTGCACAACAAAGAATTCTCCGGAAAAAGAGCTGGATGCTACCCGGGAATTTTTCAGAGATTTATCTAGTGAGTTCTTGATTCTACAACCTTAGTTCGATAGCAATACGGAGTTGGCCAGCGTTCTACTCATGAATAAGACCCCTAGGTAGAAGTGGGAGGTCGGAATAAACTGCTGTCTAGAAATCGTCATGTTTGTCCCATATTGTATAGAAACCCTATACACAGGTGAACCTCAGTTTTTCGGCATTGAAGTCACCCGAAAATCGGCCCAAGGGCGCCGGATTGCCGAAGTTCGACTGTAATCATGGATGTATGGATTATGGATGTATTTGGAAAAATAACATAACGATTACTAGGCAGCGCTTTATTTCAGCCTCCAGTGTGACCAAAGGGTGAAAAGCAAAGAAATTAAATATAATGATAAGGTATACATCGATATTCTAGAATTTGATTATATTTAAAGTTTCAGTTTTCTATCAAAGATGGTGAACCATTAGTACACTTTGCTATTAATAACTGCGCCCAATCTTGTCCTCCGTTAAAGGCATATTCCACTGAGGTAGGAGGATAATTTAAATTGTTCTTTAGCTCGTTTAGGTTACTGGAGCTGGAGTTGAAATTGGAGTGAAGGGCATTCATGATGCGAAATTCTCAAACTCCGACTTTAACTCCAGCAACATAAGCGAGTCCTTTAAATCAAAATTCCTTAATAAAAAATATTTAGAAAGTGTTCAATGAGATGAAAGACAATGCAAGAAATTGCATTCAATCCGAAGATTTCTTGCAAATAGATCGAAAAAAGAAGCTAATAGCACTGGCACGATTGTTCAAGTAAACTTCTTTGAGCAAAACAAAAATTAGAGTCTAATTTTTAGATGGTACGCATGGGATTTTGGCAATAGCCAGGAAGATGTAAATATGAAGAATATTAAAAGGCAGGAAACAGAATATGCATTTTGGGTTAAAGAAATATTTTCGAAAACTTTTATAGAATTTCAATAAAATAAAAAAATAAAAAAATAGTTCGAAATAATTAAAAAATTGATTAGCACAAAATTACAAAAAAAAATTAATTAGGATTTTTGAAAGATGCTAAAATGCATTTTTTGTTGCCTGCCAAAATAATAAAGATGAAAAAGCTAAATTCAGATAATCCAATGGATATGTGATCTATTCCCAGACAAGCTAGAGTGTAAAAAATCTTTAATGGACATGTTTTTAGATGGACAGTATTCTATAAGTTACCTGTCCACCAACTCAGAAACTAATTTGATTCACGGCAGGAATAATAAGTAGCAAATATGCTAAATGTTTGTAAAAAAAGTTTTTGGCACTTGTAATTGCATAATAAAATTAGAGTATTTTAATAATAGATTGATAAATAAAAATAATAAGGAAGTTGACTCACCTGTAAGCTTCACTCCTCCTTCTAGCATCCAAATCTCGTTTGACAAAAGACACAGCGCCCTTCTTTGAGCGTCTTCTGGCCTTCAGTCATAAATTTGTGTCTGAGGATGGGGTCCTCACTAAATCCTTCCTCTTCAATCAATCTGCAAAAGAGACGATATTAGTTAAACAAATCTCTTTTTTAAACATTAACCACAAGTGTTCTACCATGAAGGGGTATCTTTATGAGGGAAATACAGTCGAACCTGGATATAACGGCACCCCCGATACACCGGCTTTTTTTTAATTTGGTTGGTCGGTAGAGAAATTGTCAAAGTTCACCCCCGATAAAACGGCACTTGAAATAATGGTACCTCAAATATAAAGGCACCCTCGGAACCAAAAAGCCAGGTTGTATCTACGTGGTCCGGGTAGCCGCTTGTGGTTCTGGTGTATCCAGGTGGTTTGGGTAGCCGCTGGTGGTTCAGAAGTATCTACGTTGTTTAAGACTCACGTTGGTAGTTCAAGAGGCCATAATTTTTTTCAGATAGGACGACCCTATTTTTTGATAATTTTGTTACAGACAAAATCAACCATGCCGCGTGGAATGTTATTAACAGATTTTAAATTTGATTGCCTAAACATACTCAAATATTTTCGTGACAGACATACCGTATATTCTCTATTAATCCTCCATGAGGGATTATTTTTCAACCCCTGAAAAATCGGAAAAATTTGAGGTCGATTTTGAGATTTTTGGGCAATCGAGCAAAATCTGAAAGTGGAATCAGGAGAGCTCGTGCTAACTAAGAAAACGCAAAAAACATATTTGTGAAATGTTTGCTCTGGGCTGAGATATGAGGTCTGTAGGGTGAGGGATTATTAGAGAGTGGGGGTTAATAGAGAATATACGGTACACACATGGGGCCCATACGGCGTGGACACACCCGAACCACCAGTGTGGGTCCCCAATCACGTGTGTACGCTTCTAGTCCAGCGCTTCAGTGGGTTCATTTTAGCTCCGCTTTTTGCTCTTTTAATTTCCTGTTCTTTGCTAGATATGAAAAAAGATAATTTTCGGCTAAATGGTGTTGTAAATTAGACACCCCCGATATAACGGCAACTTTAGCTGGTCCCCACGGGACCCGTTTTATCTTGGTTCTACTTTAAGGGCAAAAGCCACAGTAGCGGCATTGTGAAACCCCAATAAAACCTCTAATTATCGTAAGCCTTCATATGCGTGGCATTGCGTTTTTAACCCACTTTATGAAGACCGCTATTAGGCAACTTTCTCCTATATCTGTAGCTAGTGAAATGACACAGTTGAACTACAGTTGAACCTCTTTAAACCGGCACTAATTTAAACCGGCACTCTCGATAAACCGAAAGCCTGAGACTGATTTGGTTGGCCAGAAATAAAATAAGCCTAACCGACACTCCCTTAAACCGGTACCTCTTTAAACCGGCACCCAACGTCAGTCCGTACAAAGAAACTTTATCTCGAAACCGGCAACTTCTTTAATTTTGCCTTTATTTTGTAAAAAAAAAGTTCAAAACCATAAAATTTGAATTGCCACCATTTTTTCCACAAATTTCATTCTGTTTTTGTCATAAATGTGCCAATCTTTGTTAATTTTTGCAGGCGGATATTTTCTTTTTTTTTCTCGCCATTTCCTTGTTTTTTTTGCATTTGCATTCATCTAATTTTTTAAGATGAGCTCTCGAATGCACAAGGCGAGATGGCGAGAAGGCCAGGTGGATCAATACAATTGAACTGATTCAATCAGCTGAACCAATGCAGTCGATTGGATCGATACAATTTGACCGATCCGAGGTTGAACTGTTTTCATTGTTTGAATCAAAATTGTTTTTTTTATTTAAATAATTAAATCAATCCAGCCAATCCAAGTCTATCCATCCAGATGAATAGGAAATTTTTTTTTGCAAGTTTTAGATAGGCAGACGCAGCGATTTAAAAAAAGTCGATATACTTAGAAATCGACATAGAAACCGACAGAAATACACAAATCAATCAAATAAAAAAAAATACGAAAATAAAGCGATGGCAAAAATATAGCGACTACGAAAATGAAAACGGAAAAAAAGAGGGCGCGCGCAGCGCTCCCGGCCCTAGAAATTTAGATAAACCGCCACCTTTGCCTTACAATGAAATAATAATGGCACCTCTTTAAACGGCACACCAAGGTCGGTCCCCAAGGTGTCGGTTTAAAGAGGTTCAACCGTACAAAATCGTAGCAACTTGTCCAAGAGCAATCTTCAAAAAATAGGTCAAAACAAAATGCCGAAAACACTACTGGAATCTGGTGGAGATAGGTCTACTTGACTACTTGAATCTGGCAGAGGTCTTAAGATATTTCAACTCCTCAAAAATCAAAAAAGTTATAGATCTTCAACTATAATCAAAAGGCTCATTCAGTGAAGCAACTGTGAGCAAAAAAAGCAGTAATCAGCTATTCAAAAATTATTTAGATATGAAGCTATTCTCAAGTAGCTTTTTTGGGCAGGGGGAGGGGGTGTTGTAACGGGTGGTCAAAAAGTTCCGATGGATTTTCAAAGCTTCATTTTTATCATTTTTCTTATCATATTTTTAGAAGTTTAGTATTATTTTGTAGCCCTGTTCTTCCTCTTTCAAACGACATGTCACACGTTTATTTTACTCAACAAAATGACCACCATTTGCATCAATACATTTCTTTAATCGTTTTGGAAAGTTGTCAATGGCTTTTGGATCATCTCTTGTGGAAGTTCGTCCCATTCTTTCACCAGTGAAGCTTTTAGGGCAGCAATTGACTTGTGTGGCTTGGAGCATGCTTTGGACTGCAAGTACGGCCATCCAAAGTAGTCCATCACATTCAAGTCGGGGAGTTGGGCGCCCAGTCACAGTTGAGCATGCGACTTATTTCCATCACCTTGTAACCTTGCTGATGCAGTCTAACTATTCCAGCGCGTAGGTCAGCCATATTTGTTAAACTGTATTAGTAGAATGATATATCAAATGAAAGAGGAGTTTCAGGGCTACAAAATGGTATCAACAGATCAGAGATATGATAAGAAAAATGATAAAAAATAAAGCTTTGAAAATCCATCGGGAACTTTTTGACCACCCGTTATTACCGAGTAGCGTCCGCTTCTCGATGTGCAACCCCACCACCAACAATGTTTCTTTTCGCTTCCTTTCGCTTAAGACCAAAGATCGTAAGCGAGAATTATTATCAAATTAACTCACTGTCTCATGGCCAGATTGAGTAGTTGAGAAGTGTGTCTGTAGGCTTCGTTGAAGTTCATGAACATGGAAAAGTCAAACGTGCCATCTCTGGTCACTATGGTGAAGCCCTGAGGAAGCAGCAGGGAAGTGTTGGTGTCCAGCTTCTAAACAAAGAAGAAAAGTTTAGAGTCAGGACAAATAAAAAAAATTAGCAAATTAAATTCACCACTGGCACACATCAGGACTTAAAAAAGGCAAAAATTTCGCACAGATTTTGGATAGAGTCAAAAATACAGACACCTCATTGTTGTGTTGTGCATTTGACCAATAGCTGTCCGTGGTTGCGGTTTTTTTCAAAGAATCGAGATGCGGTTATGCAATCGCGTTCATGAATCTAAAAAACGGGTGCAGTCGCGCAGTCTTTGCAACACTACGTGGTAAACCCAGCACACCCCCACTTCAATGTGAGTATCTGCTATTGTCATAAGCCTGCCTCTCCCTTTTTAATTAATTTATATCCCTTATTGAAGTTTAAAATAAAATGACTAAAATTTTCCCATTTTTCCTGAAGTTCACTCTTTTGCCCAAATTTTGACGGATTATTGATTAGACATTATTTTGGTTATATTTTAGCGACATCTTATCTTTTTCAGAAGGGTATCTTACCATAAGTATTAGAACATTAGGGGAGTAATTGCAGTTAGGACAAAAAATTACCGTGATCTCGGTCCACCTGATTTTGATTTTCATCTGGCTGCCGACCAGGAAAGAGTAGAAGCACATGAAATTGACCGACAAATACATTTTGCCTTGGTGGGGTTTCCTGCCTCGCCAGTAAGTACATGAGTAATCTAAAAGATGTATTATTCAACTACAGTCGACGCTCGATATAACGTCCCTCAAGGGACCGGCCAAAATGGGACGTTAGAACGAGCGGACGTTATATTGAGCGTCGTTTTATCGAGAATACACTGTAGTTTGGCCAAAATAAGAATTTTTTCGGGACGCTATATCGAATGAAACGTATATCAAGCGTGCACTGTATACTAAATTTTATATACTTGCATCTCACAATAAAGCCCAGCTAGGTGCACCCAAAAATGGACCAAGAAAGTACATCCACAACCTGGGTATTTGGAGAAATTGTTAGATTACATCTATCCACACCACAAACCCTCTACTTCCAGGAAGTAGGATAAAAAAGAGTGCTGCATAGCATTTTAATCGGGCATACTGGGACAGTGCTCACTTTTCAGAAAATAACTTACAATTGACCAATTTTTCCTCAGGTGGCATTTCGAATAAGGTTTGAAATCGTTGGAGAATGGCGGAAGAGGATATCTCATCCAACTCATCGGAAAAAAAAACAATAAAACGATGACTATAACAAAAATTCGGGGAAAGAAGTTACCTCCTTGGCTTACAGCTGTCTCATCAACCTTTACGAGTCCCTCAATTTTGGTTAAAACGAAGCGGCGAGTATCCTCTTCATTCTCAAATGACTCTAAAATCTAGACTTTACATCCATCACACCTTATAAAAGAAGTCCACCAAGAGTTGGCAACAAAGTTTTTTCCAGCCAATCCCAATTCTCTTGGATTTCTTTGCGGTCCACTCCCACAGCAATCACTAAATTTCTAGATTAGAAAGCTGTCATAAAACCCGTAAGCTCACCAATGGATACCTCCATGTCATCATTCTCCACATGGTAGAGTATTCTAAAAGGAGCTGGGCGCGTGTCGAAGACAGAATCTATTGTGGCGACGAACAGAGATGAGAATCCCTTGGTCCATGACCTTTACGACGTTGGAGAATAAAGTAGGGGTTTTGGTATTCGTTGGACCAGAATGTTTGCCCAACAAAAAGCTCTTCCGGCTTAATCCACACCATCTAAACGTTTTAGACGCAATCAAACCATGATCTCTCACTCATTTCATCCCTTATGCAAAGAGAAAAACACAATGACAAGATATGTGAGAGATAGCAGCTAGCGCCATTTCAAGTAGAACACATGAGTGGTGCATCAATAGGGAAGCATATACCATACTTGTTTTAATTTCCGCCCGGGGCGCTTATTATTCGATCGAGCTCCAGGGGGAGCAGGAATAAAATCCGAAAAGAGAAATCGCTAGAGCTCTCGGGAATTAAGAAAATGCAAAAAAACTTGTTCGAAAATTTTTCTGCTCTGAGATACAATATTTCAAAGTCGAGGGCGGCAATTAGAGGAAATACGGTACTTTAATTGATAAGCTGTGCTCGTGAAAAAAGTTTAATTATATGGTTCAGGTTTAAGCCGGATAATACGTCTTTTACACTTACAAAGCATGAAAAGAGCTTAAAAGAGAAGTTCTGTAGATTTTGTAGTTTCATAAAGGCCAACTCGACCCCTCAGAAAATTGTAAATTGAGTTCTCGGGTTCAAATGAAAACTTACGATGTGCTGAGTACGATAGCACCGAATTCGGCCACTTTTTGGTAGTAATTCGCCGAGCTGTGGCCTCCAGAAGTTTGGTACTCAGAAAACCAGTACATTTCTTAAAACAATTTATGCTCAGTGGAAATTTAATGACGCACAGTCATTCAAAAGTTTATTCGGTGCAGAATAAGTTGTTGTTTCTGAAGAGCACAATAAAACTACAATCAATTGTAAATTTTGGCGAAACAATGTATTTTTTCAAAAAATCAGAATTTTTCTGAACACTAATTTTTGGCAAAAAAATGCTATAAAATCGGAAATCGTCCTGCAGTCTCTTAGATTTTAGTGCATCAGAAAGAAAATTTCATTTTGCATGTTTCTGACAAAAAATGTTCGGCAAAAATCGAGGGTGCAAGACAAAAAGGCCTTTGAAGTTTGCTAATCGTCCTAACTCTTTTCAGTTTTTGACATACAGTAAACCCTCGATTTAACGGCCCCTTGGGACCGGCCCTAGGGGGCCGTTAAATCGGGGGCCGTTAAATTGGGGGCCGTTAAATCGGGGGCCGTTAAATTGGAGGTATAACTCCTTATGTTTTAGTGAAATCCAGCCAAACTGAGCCCAAGGGGCCGTTAAACCGAGGGGGCGTTAAATCGGGGGGGGGGGGGGTGGTGGACGTTAAATCGAGGGTTTACTGTAAAACTTTTTTCACAAAGCAAATCTGCAATTCTGACACTGAATTCGTGAAACTCCTATTAAACGTAAGAATCAACTGTCATTATTCAAATTCTTCTCAAGACAATAAATATTCAAACAAGTCAATGCGTTGTAATTCGAATATTTATTGTCTTGAGAGGTATTTTAAATATGACAGTCAATTTTACTCCTCTCTATTCTGACAGTCGTTTATCATGCAACGCAATTTACGCTTCGCATGTCTTGGCTTAGGCAAATCGTCAGGTGCAAATATTGCAGAACAAAAGTATGAAGCGCAATTATCAATGCTCAAATCTTGCATTTTAAAGCTGACATTCTCTCAACTTTCAGTCGTTAAACTTGCGACATAAATCTCGCTTAGCGAATCCTGTGGCCCAAATTTACAGTGAAAAGATGCAGTCTTAGGGTGCGAATCTTGCAGTTTGAATCTCACAATCTCTCAAATTGAATTATAAAATCATATGATCTCAAATCTTAGTTACTTCTATAGTCCTCCCATACTCGGATTTTTTTAAAAGTGATTAGCGGGGGACAGTTTTCTTTCGTCTCGAACTGTATTCTTTAGAGTTATTACGAACGACTTCAAAGAGTATCGTGAGAGACCAAAGAGCAGTGTCCTCCGCCAATTCGAATTTTGTCATACCACTGCGTGCAAAAAACATGGTCCCTTAAAGTTGAATTTACTAGAAATGAATTGGCTGACGACGAATTCATAGTCATTGATATTTTTCAGACTAGCTAGTCAATCCCTCATCGGAAACTAGAATCATAGGGCTACATGCTGGTCAAAATATTGTGAGAACAAGAAGTTATAAAAATTTTAGTTAGGATTAACGTACTTTGAAGGGTGCTTTTTAGTTTGATTCATTCACAGGGTGAGTCAAGAAATTCTAACACTTTTAAACGGCCATAACTTTTTGTGTGGGTCGAATTCCAAATTCTATAAACGCTGATCGACTCAGTTTTTCATGGCAATTTTTTTATATGTAAAGTCAAAAACATGATTTTTACTTTGTCCCCATGTGGTTTGGGTCCTGGTCTGTGGAGTACCCCAGGATGGGCAACGCCCAAAGCAGAGGAAGAGGGGGGGGGGGTGGACCAAGCGAAAATCGTGCTTTGACTCTGTATACCAAAAAAATTTCCGTAAAATTCTGAGTCGACCTGCGTTTACAGCATTCTGGAATTCGGCCCAGAAAAAGTTATGGCCATTTTTAAGCGTTAAAATTTATTAACTCACCTGTAAAGTACCAAATGCCATCTATGTTTGGAAACTTTATCTGAGAAGTTTTTATGGGGAAGGAGGGGAGTTTAAATGATACTTCTATTATCACGTGTTGCTTACACATCTTTTTACCTTTAAAAAGTTTTTTTTATTAAACAAAGTCAGTGATAATAAAGTTATTGAAAAAGAGATCTATATGTGGATGCTTCTGTCACCATCTCTTCTATTGTCTGGCCTTTCTTTTGTCTTCATGTCCTTGTAAATGTTGATGCAGCTGATCTCCCAGAGGATCATTTTCGAATCTTGGGACAATGTGAGCATGTACGTGCTGAATACAGCTTAATTAATATTTTCCACAAAATCACTAAATAAGTAAGTATGGAATTTTCAATACTGTGCCTTTAGCGATTTATAAGCTCAGATTTTGGTCTCAGACTCACGATACAGTTGTAATGGTAGTGGTTGACTTTGGATGCTTTCCTATTTTACCACTTTGGCTTTGCTAGTAGCCATACAGGGTGACATAAAAAAAACTGACAAATTTTTTAAAATGTTAACTGGGGCTTTTGCCGATTGGTGAAATTTGGGAGATTTCTTTCAATATTTCCGTCAAACATGTGCAAGGACCCGAAATTTTGTGACACGACCCAGATGACTCTGGACCCAGGTAGGCTGTATGACTTTTGAGAAGTTTATCATATTAACGACGAATTCTGTGCACTCTTTTACAAATATCCCACACCAGATGTTTTGACTATAGTTTGACCCGGGTCTAACAGGCTGGCCAGTGCAAAACCGGGCCAAGCCGGTCTGATTTCACATGTCTAATTTCAGCTGACACTCTTTTTTATTAATTTGTATTATTCAGCAATTTGTCGCCGTTCAGGCTTTACCACCATAGCTATAGACAGGACCGAAATTAGTGGCGGGTGGTTTTTGGGGTTGTGGGTTTTTTGTCGATTATATGCGTGACATCAATAGCTTTCAAAGGCCATTCTAAAGGTAAGCGTTGAAAATACCTTATCCCCTTAACCAGTAAATTACCATGCCTCCCCTAAAAAGTTCAAGTAGTGGCATACCGAAAATTCCACGGAAAATCAATTTTAACGTCCTGCTATGAAAAAATTGTGATACAAGATTTATGTCCAGCATGGTCAAATTACAACCCCTTCTTCAAAGTAAGCTGACTGTCAATTTTCGAATTGCTTTAGAGACAAAAAATATTGAAAAAATAAATGTTTTTAATTGGGCAGTGAGTTTTAAAAAAGAATTTTCTGAGAGAACGATAAACCGATTTACCACGAATTCTTTTCAAAAATTTCTGTAATTCCCATGTGTCCTACTACCCTTTTCGAGAAACCTTTAAACAAGTCAGTCAGCTAAAATCATGTATACTGACCGAAATATGGACATCTAAAAATGCACTCAATATTTTTTCTTAATGAACACATAGTGTAAGGACTCGCCCGAACGTTAACAACCAGTATTTGTCCTAACCAGGGTTAGTGTTTATAGGGACACAATATAGGGACAATTAACCAGTATTATATTTGAATTCAAACTAGCTTTGGTCTCAACAAGAATTAATTGCACCAGGGCAGTCTTGATAAAACTGGATCATATATTTGTTTTGGTTTAGTTATGTCAAGCTGCTCAAGTTCTTCCTCCAATAAGGTTAGTTCTCGTAGTGTCCGTCGTGACTTTAGTTTGACCAGTCATAGTCATGACAAAGCCAGTTTCCATACCAGGCTCATTCCAGTAAAATACAGGTAGCTATTCAGCTATTGCTCTCTAGTGGCATTAATCCTGACCAGATTTCAAAGCTCATGAGTAAGGCCAAGCCGACTCATAAGCGACCAGGGTTATCACTTGAATTGGTCGATGACCTTGACGATCAGATTTCTCCACTAGTATTAAATTCGGCGTTAAAGCCGATACCAGTTCCAAGGCTCGCCGTACCAGGACATCCATCGCCTCAAGTTCGCGCTCCCGCTGTGCGGTGAATCAAGCAAGTTCTCTCTGGTGGTGCCTGCCGTGGTCAAGTCAGCCAAGGAAATCAGCGACCAGCCTCATGCTTTCAGCAATCGCCGTCAGACTCAGCAACCAGTGGAACAAAGGAATCCAATCCTCTCGTCAGCCGATGCTCAATCCCGGATGTCAGAATGTGGATGCCCAGCGTTCTGCTCTAGATACCTCTGCCAAGTGCGACGACCAGCCTTCGTCTTCAAGTCAGCCGCAGTCAAGCCAGTGGTGGATCAGTGCTCATCCTCAAGCCAGCCGATGCTAAAATCGGGATGGTCTGAATGTGGGTGCCCTCTACTGCTCTCCAGCTGTGGTCGTCAAAGAAGTGGAACCTCAAGAATCTCTTTCTTCAGAACTCTTGTACCAGTCTTGTCTTTGTATTGTGCTGACCAGGCTGTGGTCGCTGGTTCCTCCGGCTTGCCACGGTGCACTAATAAAATCCAGTAGGAAACTTATTTGTTCTTACTATAGATCATTCAGTCATTTTTAACAATATTTCGTGAAAATTTGGTGTAATTGAATTGTGGTTTCTTTTGAGGTATTGAACTGCTAATATTTCAAAAAAAATTTCAGAAACAGCCCCTTTTCGGAAAAACCTATGTTTTCTAAAATGTAAATTCAATGCTAAAAATGCCACAGACTGACTTGTCAAAAGTTTATCGAAAAAATTAGTAGAACACGATGGACATTACAGAAAAATTTTGAAAAAAATTTGCTGTAATTTATTATTTGTAACGTGATCATTTTCTCAGAAAGTCTCTTTAAAATTTAAAAAGCCCTTTGGCATACAAATCGACCACGCTTAACACGAATCCGGTGTCAGAATTTGGTGTTTGCTTAGCGGGGATGTCGAAAATGAATTTTCTGCAGAATTTCTGCAGAGCCCATGCTAAAATTTTGTCTTTTTACTGTTGCCAGCTACTTTACACTCTGACCACTCTCCAAACCATCCTGGACAGTAACTGCAAAAGCGGGTGCTTTAAAGTGCCCCTCCAAACCTTTCTGTACTTTCTTAGCCACAACAAAGAGATCGGCTGTTTCTTGATCAGTCATTTGCGTCAGCCTCTCCACTTTTCTAATTGGCGCTATGAGCACATCTAAAAATGGACTACACATAGCCAGATTATTTATGGATCCTATGAATAACTGACGTCCAGGAACAATAGGTTTGAGGTTGACAAAGCAAAAGAGAGTCCACTTTGGTAGAATATGGTTTCTGCTGGAATGATGTGGCCGCCAAAATCAAGCGATTGGCAGACTGAAATATGAGAATTTTACTATAATAATAACCTTGTTCCTTGTCTGGTCAAGATGTTATTAATTAGCGTGAAAACCCGCCACATGGGCATTTATTGGTTTTGGTGACGTTTTTATTTGTCTTTGGCTGTTTGGTGCATATTTTTCGTACTTACAAGGGAGCCTCACATAGTGTCCGTGGCCCATTGACAAACGGTGTATACCATTCGAGCCCTTCGAAAATCCTTATTTAACTTAGACATCCGTTTTGCCCACGGCTCGATTTTTCAATGCCTTAATACTGTATTGTAAAAGCCGCACCTTTGGACTTTTCATTAAGATCAAAGAGTACAAGTCAGCCCTTCGATGGCCAAACACTGGCTGCATAGTTCTGATTTGTTTAACATAGTCCAGGTTGATCTCAGCAAAACACATGTCTGAAACAAATTAAGAGAATAGATCCAACATATAGTCAAGGCACCAACCAACAGTCTCAGAGCACTGAGCAATCACAGCTCCCCAAGGGTCCACCGCCATAGCATGGCCATAGGAGCTTCTTTTATCGTTGTGTTTGCCCGTCTGTTATAAAAAGAATGATTATCATTCAAAATAGAAATAAGACTATTCACCTGTGCCGCAGCCACCACATAGCACTGTGTTTCGATGGCTCGGGCACGAAGTAGAGCCTTAAATTTAGACATTTTGAAACGACTAATATTTAAGTCTGCGGAGCACTTGATACCAAAAATAAAAAATAGACTCAAATTCGAAAAGTTGAGAAAAAATATAGAAAAAGCGCCTACGCCGTCAACCACATCAACCACAGTGAAGACCAAGTGAAAGTCGTGTTTTTGAAACGGTATAACATATTCTCGAATATACGATATCTTCGGAAAATATTTTTTAGTCGACGAAAATAGAAAGGGGGGGTGCTCGAGAGAAAAGGACAAACGTGACTGACGTTTATGCCCCTGCCAGAGAAATGATTCACATTTCTATCCAAATGTGGGTTAGAGAGTGCATACTCTTTGGGTTTTTTTGAGCAGAAACTTGAGTCAATTTTCTGCCCAAGGCTGAAAGTTGAGTCAAATTTCTACATTGGTTCTGTCTTGCTTTTTTCTTCCAGAACGCACCTTAAAGGGGCATGTTCGCCGCTCATGGAAATGTTTTGAAAGGCGGGTACCAGGTCAACTCAAAAACCATTTATTTTGAAATGAAAATTTGTTGAGTATCTTCTTGCGATAAGTAATGAAAACCAACATGACTTAATAGCATCGGTGGCTGAGTGGTAAACAGTGTTGGGCAATTCTCCGCTCTTGGCTCCGAGGTTCTCCGCTCCGAGCCAGACGCAAGAGCAGGAGTAAAATTTTGGGACTGAGAGCCGAGAGCAGGAGAAAAAATTTCATAGCCAGGAGCAAAGATCAGGAGCAAAATTTTCTGTCTGAGAGCGCTCTAAAAAAAATTATCAGAGCGAAAAAATTATTCTGTGATGTTATTATTTCAACACATTGTTAGACTATTTGAGACAATCAGCCAGAAATTTAAGCAAACTTTGTCTCAAGGGCTCAAGTTCGCGGGAGCCAAGAGCAAAAATCACCGTAGCCAAGAGTAAAATAAATAAGTATTGGAGCCAAGAGAAAAAGCAGAAGCAAAATTTTGAAATCCTCAGCACTGGTGGTAGAGCATTGGCTGACTGTGATAGTCGGTCGTCGGTTCAATTCACAACGGAATCATTTTTTCCTTGACTTTTACGAAAATGCGCCATTTTAATTTTCGCTTAAATTACTCTGGTACCCGCCGAGTAAACCTTGTGCAAAAAAGCGATTGGGCGGATCAGATTTTGGCTCCGACGGGCTTAATCGCCCACAAATTCACCCTGGACCACTCAAAACCACTAAACCTTGAAATTCTCGGCGATTTAACCGATCGGACCCAAAATCTGATCCGCCAATCACTTTTTTGCAAAATGTTTACTCGGCGGGTGAATTAGTAATTAGTTACTTTGTTTGAATTAACTTTTTGAATTACTTACCTCCCAATGAGCCAGACAGTATTTACCTTAATTTTTAGATGAAATCACAAAGAAATCTTAAAAGATTGAAACACAAATCAACATACAGTAAATGAAGAAGGGAATGTCAAAATCTCCGCCCCTTTGTACCTGTTCCACAATGACAGCTCGGGGAACCGCACATCTGAAACATCCAAAATTTTGATACTGATCTGTTTTATCCATCTTCACCGTAACATATAGACATGCCAACTTTTCCTACGGGTGTTTCCACTGGTGATTTTAACTAAAAATCAAGTTTGAAAAATATTTTTGAGGGATTCAGTCACCTCAGTGCCCTGCTCCGAAAATTCACTCTCCATTAGTCGGACTTTGCCTGGAATGTCCAGATCGAATAGATGTAGTTTTTGGTAGGATCCTGAGGTTTCTCCATCTTGGTTTATGATTAGGTGAGTGTTAAATGGCAGCGACTTGTTTTTGGTATCCTCAAAATTACACAGAGTGTGTCAAGAAGTTATGCTTTTTTAAAAGTGCCCGTGACTTTTTAGAACATTGTGTAATATTTATGAAATATTTATTTTGCATTGACCATCGACTTTCAGCCTTGGTATGCAGGGCCTCACAGAAGTCTTTCTCTTGAGCACTGAACTTCGTTTTTGATAAAAAAAAACCCTTTGATTTTTTTAATTCTGTTTTCACAAATCGATTTTTTCGCCGATAATATTTGCTTGGTATGTAATGCGAAAAACATGATTTTCGATTGGTACCCCTGTGATTTTCATCTGGTTGCTAGATGGCATTTACATATAAATTTTATAAATAAATAAATAAATTTTATATATGTAAGATGGCATCTGAATAGTCTCTGACACTCCTGAACCATGGAAACGAAACTTGGTTTTGGCATTATATACCAAAAATATTGTTGGCGAGAAAAATAGATTGGCTAAAACAGAATTTCGGTATGTGAAAATTTTTGCATTAAAAATGGTGTTCAATGCCGAACGCTATTTTTCGGTTGATACATGACTGAATTTTGTTTGAATCCGCTCTTGAGTGCCATGTACGATTTCAAAACCATAAGCAACTTGACAACAAAAGAATGTGACCTAAAGTGGGCAAATTTTGGTGATTCCGAAAACCAACTTTGTGATGGAATCCACCTAATGATAGCCACATATTGTTCTGTCTAGCCAATTCTCTGAACTTTGATATATAATCGCTGTGTTCTTCCATAGCTAGGGCGATGGTCTCAGCGCGATCTCTGCCTGAATACCGAAATTAACAAGAAATTTGGTGTGATTTTCATTTATACCAATATAATCAAAGCATTCAGGGAAGAACACCATCTAAAAAAATGAATTATATTATTCAGGAATTTTTATCAAAAAAATTTTACCTTGCAATCTCTAGCCTTAGCTCTCTCCACCATTTCTGAGCAAACCCTCAAATTCTCCGCTAAATCATGCTGACTAGTTAACTGGCAAATGGCCACCAGGTTGCGTCTGGCCGTTGAGAAGGTGCTGCTGCTCATCTGTCTGACAATCAAACCCAACATATATTTTTTAGACCCTTAACTTTTTTTGACATCAAAAGTTTACCAAATGTTATTGTATGAAAATGTACTAAAAATCAGTGTTTGTCAAATTGCTGATCAAAATCTGTAAAGTATAAAAGTTAATTGTACCATAATTTTGACTAAAAAAACAGGTCAAACTTTTTTAGTTAAAATTTGATTAAACGTATATTTTTGATAAAAACTTTCTTTTATTGAAAAACCCATTTCTGCTGATGACAATGTAATCGCTGATAAGGTCGATTGAAAAAGATTTAAAAATCTTCAAACTGCTTAACGAATTGTGTGAGTGAATTCATATTTCAGCAATTCTGGTTGATGATTGTTCAGCTTGTTTTTAACACTAAGTTTTAGCCCTGGAGTGCTTAGAAGCCGGTCGCAAATTATAGCAGTTAAAGTAGCTAAGGATTTTCTAACAACCTTGAAAGTTTTTATTGGATCGGCGGGGATACCAAGAAGATAACAGAACAAACTGAAAATTCCCATGTGTGAGATTGGATACTATAGAAACTTCAAGCATTTGCATAGACATGCACAATTACGGCAGGAGCGCTGCGACAAAAAAATTAGTGCAGACAAATTTAAAACTTGAAGAAAAATTGGAAATATTGGTTTTTCGGATGCATTTTGTAATTTTTTATAAGGAGCATTATTAGAAGTTTATAAATAAATTACGGCTCCCGTGCCTGAAAGCTAATAGAGCTGTAACGAAGGATAAGCCAGTAATAAAGTTGGCAAAATTTTGATCGGGTACACTAAATCAATGACATAGCCCTAAGATAGAAACAAAATCTTAGCTTTTGGAATGAACATTTAAAAAACAGAAATAAGAGTTGTACTTTTAAAAAATACATGCCCCAACATTTTGTTGCTCTATAATTGACAATAATTGTAGAGTCTCCTATGAGATAATTTCTTTAAGAATAGTTACAGACCTCTTTTAAAAGGCGAAAAAGGATGCACTTTCTAATAGTTCTCGAAGAGTTCATTGCACTTTTTGCAGCAACTTGACAAACACTGCGAGAAATCTGACGATGTAATACAATGTAAAAAAACAATTGGCAAAAGTTTTACAAGTAATTTATTTCACAAAAATATTTTACAAATAAAGCTCATATATGTCTCTAAAAATTGTGATAGAAAATAAAAACAATTGCTGTGTGTAATTTAAATCCAAAATTACTGATTTACAAAAAGTGCCTCCTCTGCAAAATGTAGAACAAAAAAATTAAAAGTATGAATCAAACCAGAACAATATTTTAATTCATAACTTTGCCTTTTTTTTCCAGCACACAAAAAAACTAAGCATCTAGCCAGTTGGTGGGAAAACGCTGAATCAGGGGGTTTTGGCTATTTTTCCATTTCTGCTATTTCTGATTTTTGCACATCTGACAGTCAGAATATCGTGTAGCTTATGGGAAAACTCCCAGAAAATTTTTTTCGAAATTGACTGAAAAGAAAAAAGAAGGCATTTTTCAGCCAAAAAGAAGGCAGATATAATCCTTGTCCGTTACAAACAAATTTAAAAAAATGCAAAATAAAATTTCGCTTGAATTTTTGTTGCAATTATTTTTTGAAATTTCTAGCAATACAAGTTGCCGCTCCCTTTAAGATCAAGTTTCTCTTCGATTTTTTCTATTGTGAAGCAGTCAAATTGACCAAGAAACCGGGATTTTTAGTTGTTTTTGTTAAGTTCTTAAGTATAGTCAAAGTAAAAATCTGTTTGCAGGTTTAAAAGTGGTTGCTAGACGCTTCTTTTTGACTAAATTTGTCTGATTTTTGAGATATAATACGTTAAATTGCAAAAAAAACTTATTTTGCTTAAGAATTACTTTAACGCAAAATTTTTGCCTTTGCCTTGACAAAAAAATTTAAGCAATTTTTCTAATGGGGCTTTTAGAGCCGGTCCGGGTGGTCAATACTGAGCCGTTTCCAAAAGCCCGTGTTTCTTTCCGGCCCCTGCATGGACCTGAGCTAAATCACTAATTTAAAAGTCTAAATTACACACAGCCCTGCAAAGCAAGGCTGC
Source organism: Ditylenchus dipsaci (assembly GCA_004194705.1). NCBI lineage: Eukaryota > Metazoa > Nematoda > Chromadorea > Rhabditida > Anguinidae > Ditylenchus > Ditylenchus dipsaci. Next base: position 26,755 of record SADC01001340.1, read on the forward strand.
AAAAATGATTGACTAAGATTTTTTCAACAAAAAACAGGGTGTAACAAAAACTAATGATGTTGTATTATGATGCAGTTGATACTTGAACATGCAGTTGCGACTAATTCAGCTCTACTTTCTGTTCCTAGCATCATTTTTAGCAGCAAATTTGGCCCTCCTCTGATTTAACTTTCTAATCGCGTTTTCCAACTGTGATCTAACTGTGTTCCTCAACTGCAAATGGGTTCGCACAGACCAATTTCCTCAGCAATTTAAAGGTGTATCTGATGGCCACCAAGCTGAATGCGTAACGAACCGGGGTTGCTATCTGAAAAATTGGGTTTGTATTCAAGTCAAAGCTTCATATTTTAAAAATTTGAAACATTTTCGAAAAGATTTATTGGATCTAGCAAATAGTCGGTGCCATTTTATAACTTGGTCCTTGTGGTTTTTTTAAAATTCTTTGTTCCCATCTGTTTTCAACAAAGGTCGTAACCAAAATTGCACAATAAGATCTGCGACAGATGATTTAAAAAACAACATATTTAGCGCCACACGATTCGCACACCAAGATAAGCATTAAAAGTATTGCGTCGCAAGATTTGTGAGGTTTGAACTGCAAGATTTGGGCCCAAAAAGTGGCGCTGCATTTTTGCACTGCAAGATTTGCAACGCAAGATTTTAATAGACAAAATTGCAGGGACTTTCAAAAGAATTGACGAAATCGGAACGCTTGCTATTTTTGGGACAAAACTATGAAAAAAACAGGCAAAAGCCTTCAAAATCAAGGAAATCAAAGATGAAGTGCAAAACTAGCGTCGCAAATCTTACAGTTCAAATTTTACAGTGTCTTATTACTTGGAGAACGGTTTGTGACAAAAGAATTTCATTCCAAACAACTCTACATAAAAAGACTTTTCGTGTCGATGGTTCGTTACGGTATAAAACATTTTTTAAAAGTTTGACTTCCCGAAAATGAGTACTTTTTTTAAATAGCTAGCGGACTCATTTTCTAAATCGATTTTTCAAATCAATTTTAAATCAATTTTTCAAAAGTTCATTGCCTATCCAAACAGCAATTCTTGACGCTTTAAAATGAGCCCTTATTTTGTTAATTGTCCTTATCTTAAAATTGAAAAATAATTAAAAATATGGAGATTTTTTTCCAGCAATACACTAATTCAATAAAAGTTGATTTTCTCCATAGAAACAGCATCCTTGAAAAAGACAATCGTGCTCTAATTGTAGCTAAGGTTTAGGGCTTTCTCACGAGCATCTTTTTCTGCAGATGTTTTCGGAATGAAATTCTCTACCAGAAGATACATTTGTCACAAACCGTCCACCAAATGTTATCTAACAGTCGTAATTCTTGCAGCGCGATTTTCGCGTCGCCAATGTTGCATTGCAAATCTTCTTGTGCAAACCTTGCAGTTCGAATTTCAGTCTCTTGTCTAACAGTTGTGAAACTAACGGCGAAATTTTTGCGTCTCATACGTTGATTTGCATACCATGAGGCATTAAGGTAACACCATTAAGGTGAAATCATAGAAAAATCTAATCCCGACTAGGATTGCGGTTTTTCTCCTAGCGCGTATCCTCAAACTTTTGAAAATCCCAATCCCGAACCCCGCCCTTATGCTAAATTGTCAAGCCTACAAAAATGAGACCCGATTCTTAACTAGAACAGATTTATTAAATACAGTTGAACCTGCGATATAGTGGCAACCAGCCCACCAAGCTGCTCCCCCCCCCCTAACCCAAAATTAGACCACCAGCTAATTCTGACTTTTTTCCTCATTTCTTGGATTTTTTCCAGATGTGTTTAGCCGGTTCAGTCTGGAAAATTGCAGGGATTCCGATCCCGATATTTGGTAAATGAGTTGACTTGTGAAATCAGCTAAACTCACTTTGTACAGCAAGAAAGTGACGACCCAAACTCCAGCACTGGGAGGTGGTTCTTAATCTTTTCGATCCATTTGTCAGGAATGTGAAGAAACTCCAGAAAGGCGATTACATCCACTCCACTCTTGACTACCAGGTAGATGACAATAGCCCAAAGAGTGCAACAGGTCATGTGGACCGGGATGGCAATGTAGGCATAACGCTTTAGGTAGTACTTGAGTTTTGCAAACAGACCGGTGGGCATGGCTTCCTGCTCCATCCTCTCTGCTTCTTTTTGTTGGCGCTCGATCTTCTCTTGTGACCTGACCAGTTGAAAGCGCTCCAGATTCCTTCTCTGAAATAGATTTTTGTACTAATTTAGTTGGAACCCATTTAAAAAAAGTTCTTTAAAAAATTTATATCTCGGAAACAGATTTCGCCACTATATAACAATCGCTACCATTTTCGCCTTGGTTACTCTCATGTTTCTTTGACTATTGTGATTTGGGTCATGGCCAGGATGGACTCAAAAATTATCCCGATCTACCAAAAACCCAATAAAAACATGATTGAGTCTGTCTTAATGTAGTCCGGCCTATCCCTCAAGCCAAAAGATTTACAATAATACTAAGGTGAAAAATGGAACCGATTCTAATATAACGGCTGAGCTTGGAAAAGGACCGGAATTTTTGACTGAAATAATCGAAAACTCGATTTAAGTTTTAAATCCAAAATTTTGAAAAATTGAATTTATAAAAAGCCGAAGTAGGGATTTTTCGACTGTAAATGTCGAAAAAGAAGAATCGGATCGTCAACCTTGTATATGATCCAAATTTTTTGTATCAGCTTTAAATTGTTACAAATTATTTATCATTATTTCAGGATTTGGACAAATGCGCTTGAATTCTAGCAGAAATTTAAATGGCTACATAAGAAGGAGCCATGGTAGACTATATTGTACTTGAATAAATCGATAATTTTTTTCTTATTGATCTTTCAATGACGAAAAAATTTGAATATAGTCCAGAAAATGCATACCAATTGAATAATTCAAAATTCAAACTTTTAGATATATAGAAGAGACCAACTGTATTAGTACATAATGTTAATTACTAGATGCACCTGCATGAGACTCCATGGCGCAATGGTAGCGCGTCGGATTCCAGACCCGAAGGTTGGGTGTTCGAATCACCCTGGGGTCATCTCAATTTTTTTTGTTGCATCTTGTTCATGTTTGCAAATTTTAAATAATTAATTTTTCATAAGATAACCTTGGGCAAAAATTTCGGCAGGACTTCGTAATCATCGCCAATCATTGAAATCATGTCTAAACCGTTTTTCTGATATTTGAGCTCCGGAAACGTGTAGAAAAACAGTTTTTAGGTGGGCGAGGGACATTTTTCAATAATTTTTTGACCAAAATTTGACTTTTTGCTCTGATTCCCCACGACAATTTAACCTAAAAGGGTATGTGGATGTCCAAAAAAGGGTTAGTATAATGGTATTTTACACAGTTTTGGTCTCTGGAGCTTGGGAAAGACGGTTTTTTGAATGCATTTTTGATCACAGGGTCCTGCTCGGAATTATGTCCAAGGTAAGTGAGTGACTGAATTAGCGCTAGCGCAGAATCCGTTTCTGTTTATTCGCCTTGGTCCCCTATTGTTTTTTATTAAAAATTCCTTGGTCCTCCTGTCTATTATAGTTATCTTAATATGGTGTTCATGGTGATTATAGTTAACATGATTACCTTAACCATGTTCACCTTTAAAACCACAGAGGGGACCAAGGAAATTTTTCAATAAAAAATAGGGGGACCAAGGCAAAAAGCGGAAACGGGTTCTGTACCAGAGGCTTGGTGGCATGGGCTTGAGATGCGCACACCCACATATCTTAGACATGATTCCGAGCAAGACTCATGATCAAGTTTTCGGAGCTAAAACACCAGAAAACACGGTCTTAGTATGATTTCGGAAATGGCAAGGATTACGAAGTTTAGCCAAAATTTTAATTTTAAAAATTACTTAAAATAAAAATCCACCCCAAACTTTTGTGGCCAAACCTAACTCACCACTCCAGAACTGGGGGTGTAATCCATTGGCAGAATAGCAACGGCAAGCAAAATCTCGCTACTTTTTTGAATTTGCTGAAGCCTAGACTCCAACGCAAATTGGTTAAAAGAGACTGACGGTCTGGCTGGATTGAGCAGACAACTGCGGGCGCCAGAGCACCGGAACAGGCTCCGAATCATCTGGCAACTGAGTCATCATACACTTTTCTTGTAGCATTAACTTTCAAATATTTGCACTAATCACTGATTGATGGACAAAAAAGCAATTAAAAAACCAACATTTTATTTGCAACAAAATAAATAAGTTATAAGAAGCATTTAAGGCATCAACTGGCTGGTTAGTGCTTCAACTGGGCTTTGAACACAGAAGCGTAGTAGAGGGCCACAGACGACAGGATCAGGAACACAATTTCTGGGGAGATGGGAGATTTTCTGGAGACTCCAGCGTGGTAGTGCGAGATGGTGAATAGGGGGCTTACGGATGTCACATCATCTCCCTGGCGCTCAGCCTGCAAAATAAAGATTTGAAAAAGATGACATTTTCGGCAAAACTACCTTTTTGTACTCAGAGAATTTGTCCTCATCATAGATCTATAAAAAATATATTACCTTGAAGGACCATAGAAGTTGCCGACAACGAGAATTTCACACGTTTAAATGCGCGCGAGACACTTGTTTGTTCCAATAACTTTGGCACATTATTTTTTTGAGTGTGTTATTGTTTCAGAAATGAAGTGTATTAGGCTAAAATAGCTATAGGAATACAAGTTACTACGTAGTGTAGTGGTAAATTTAGTGACTGTCAGTGGGTTTAATTCCCAATGCCGGCTCTGCTTTTTTAATGATTTAATTATTAGTTTACTAAGAAATAATTTTCATGTATTCAGAATAAGAATAGTGTCCCGCCGCATACAAAAATTTTAAACCCTTGGTTTCGGCAACGGCTATGGTCCTTTAATTAAACAAAGGCCGCAAATGAATCGCGACCGCAAAATTCTGAATTTCACCAGCAAATTTTATTACGACGACGACGTTTAAAAAAAGAGTTAGACCATAGTAGCAGTAAAAAACCCTAGAAACAAGGGTAGTTACAGCGTATTTTGAAAAAAATAGAGAGAGGAGGGCGGAATAGGGCATTTGATACTACAGCTAATAGCCACCACAAAAAGGTCAAACATAAAAAGTTCCGCCCGGTATCGAATTCGGTGCATTTTTGCCAGGAACTTCTCCCTATTAGTTTTCAAAAAATTTATTTCTGCAATATGAAACCAATGTATTTGTAAAAAAATAAAAATTTCTCGAAAGGCGAGCCAAAGCAAAATGTGAAAAACTCCATAAAAAATTTACCTTTATTTCAAAAGTCTGAGAGCCAGAACTGGGGTGGTCCAACTGCCAGGAGACCTGATATTTGAAGTCTCTTCAGATGCGGCTACTTGGTAGCTCTTGCCGTTGATGACGGCGTAGAAAGGAGCATCCTAAACACCAACTTATATAACTAAAGGAAAAGTAAGTTTATCAGGAAGTCTCGTCTTAATTCTAAACATTGTACAGCCCCTAATAATTGCCTTTCCCAAAAGTGACAACATGCTAAACTGATTTTTCTCCATCCAATATTAATATTATTATTTTTTGGTCTTTTCTAGGATTGTCGAACGGGAGAAGATAGAATTCCGTGAGGAATTTCAGGGAATTCCTTGAGCTACTTCACCGGTAAATAAAAATCATGTTTTAAACAATTATAAAAAGTGCAATTTTAGCACTCCAAATGCTGAACGACGAAATAGGTATTTTCGACTCAGAATTTGATGCTGAATTTGAATCTACAAAGAAATCGCTGAAAAAAAAACAAGTTAAATATTTTTCAATTTAAATGTTTGAGCTGCTTTTTAGCGTTTTTTTGTAGATTCGAATTCAGCATTGAATTCTGAGTCGAAAATACCTATTTCGTCGCTCAGCCGTTGAAGTGTTAAAGAAAAATATTTTATACTAAGATTCGAAATTCTTATAGCTAAATTTGTTCAAAGTTTGTTTACCTCTTCCGGCTTCTTTCATTTTACGTCAAAATTGGTTAAAAAACAAAGCTTTCAGAAAAATTGTTCCACCCTGTATAATATTAATACCCTTATGTTGTTGGCGCACTGGAGGGCAAACTCGGCAATATATGTGGTCGAGAAGTGAAAGAAGCCATCTACTGTAGAGAAGGTGGAGGCAGAATGCTTTGGTGACTCGCAGGTTGTGCCTACAAACCATCTTCTTACCACAGTTCAAAGCTAAAAATAATTCAAAAAATCTCACCAAAGACCAGACAAGGAGCGACCAGAAGCACAAGAAGTGTGATCTTCAACATTTTCTAGGCCCTAACTATTTCAAGAAAATCGCTTTCTGAAGGCAAATTGATTCTAATCAGTACAGCGAGAAACACCAAAAATTGTGATAATTTCTTTTTGAGCTACACCATGTTTTGCAGTTTGAGATCAAAAATGGTGTTCGTTGCAGGACTAAAAACTGTCTGAAAAAGAAATTTTCAAAAATTTATTTCCCATTTGCAGATTTTTCTTGCTCAAATTGGCAAGTGAATATTTTTAGCAATTTTTTTCGGTAAACGTACCTGTAGAAACAAGACTCAAATTGTGGTTTTGAGTAGTATCCATTGCTTTACCCACTGATGGTGGCCCAGGAAGTGAAAATACACGAAGTGTGGTGTTCGAATCTTGGTGAGTTTGAATTTTAATAATTTTAAAGACTAGATTTTTGTACATTTGTTTATTATTTATAGAAGAAGAGTTTGTGAAGATACGATCGATTATTGACAGTTATCCCTATGTGGCCATGGATACAGAATTCCCAGGTAATAATTTTTGAATCCTTAAGATTTTGGCCACAAATAAGTTTTGAGCAATTAACAAAAATAAAAATATATATTATCATCTCGGTGACCTACCCAGCTCACAAGCCAAAAAAATCAACAATGAAGACCAAGGCAAAAATCAGTCTTTATTTAGCCATACATCCCTCTTTTTAGTTATTTGTTGTTTATATGTAATTTTCGTACAAATTGAAAGAAATCCTAGAAATTTTCGGGTAAAAGTTCTCAACATAGTGAACTCTAAATTTAACAGACTTCCATGACTGGTCTCCGGAAGTTTGTTGTATCGAGATGCGACTGTAATAATAATTTGTATACCGTATTCACTCTGTTAACTTCCCATCTTCTAATAACTCCGCACTCTCTAATAAGTCCCCGCCCCCTCAGGAGGGTTGAAAAAATATCTCAACACCATCTAATAACTTTGTAAGGGAGGCAGATAGTAGAGAAATAAGAAACAGGCCTGGGGCGACCCGATAGCTCAAATGGTTAGAGCGCCGACTTGCAAGGAGGATATCGTGGGATCGCACTTTTTCCCAGGCCTTTACAAAAGCCGTACGCGGCCACTGGCGTGCACTTATTACTCCTCACCTCTTTAATAATCCCACATATTAAAATCCGCGTGATTAACATTTTTATACATCAAAATTCAAACAAACTGATTAACAAACACAAACGTATCATCTTTATTAAAATATTCCAAGTTGTTTTCTGTTCTTTCTTCTTCTTCCTGCAGCATGCCTTATCCGAGGAATTCATTTTCTTATTAGTCATTCCGCCCATCCCTCGCCGAGTTCTGTGACTCTGTGATCTTCGCCCCCTTTGTGCCGATGGATCAGTTCGTTTAAAGCGGTAGTTGTGACACGGTGCAAAACAAACGAGTATCGCTTCAAGAAGGAGCACAGCCACCCTTTCAAATACTAAAAACATAAAAATTGTAAGTACGAGATTAATATTTCACAATTCAATCTTGAGATTACTACCTCGGAATAGATTCATTGCTTTGTTGGTGATGATGATACACCGCGACATTGGCAGCTTGTTCTCCTTTTTCTCACGAATTCAGCCTACCTTTCAGCCTGCCAGTTCAACATCGAGGTTGGGATTACTCACTTGTCGGCCGCTAACATCTAGTTGCTTTCTTTTGGATCCTCTAGATTTGTTATTTTTGCACTTAAAATTTTTTTGAAAACATGTTAAAAGCAGAATTAAAAAATTAAGATTGTTACTTCAGTCACTTTTCCTTGCATATCCATCTGTACTTCTTAGCCGCGAATTAAATAGGATTCTTGAAAGCTTATTTCGACAGCTTCCAGCTGAGTTGCCGCATCGTTGTTTTGGCAGCGCTTCTTGTTAACTAGATAGCCTTCATATTCATACAGCTAAACTTTTTTGAAATCGGTCATCGTAAAACCAGAAGAAATTAGAGCAACAAAAAAAATGGCGCAAAGAAAATGTTTATTTTCTTTTGGGACTAAAAAATCTAAGCGACAATGTTTGTTGAAAAATAACTTACCATTCCTTCAGAAGGGTTCGAAAATAGCTACATATTAGGACTTAATAGAGTAAATACGGTAACTTATTTCCTCTAACATAATGACCTTCCTTCTTGATTCAAAATCGTTTTTCTGACATTGTGTTTTGACCCACTTTTCAAGATTGCTCTCAAGCAAGTTACCCCTCAATTTGTAGCTACTGAAATGAACAATAAAATGGTTGGTAACTTGCCTGACAAGGAAACTATAAGGAGTGTCCTTTTTCAAAGAATTCATTTAGATTTTTTTTTTGCAGATTCGTGTAGAGGACCCGAGAGTACTATAATTAAGTGCTGCCCTTTTTCGAGATTACCCTAAGAATCAGGGAGACAGAGCCTTATGAAGTTTGCCGAAAACCATGATTGTATCATGGTTTTAAGTTTACATTTGAATTGCCCTTGATTTGTACATTTGTCGGATATACAACGTGTATGGGGTATTTTTACGCATATTATACTTATTGTGATTAGTAATTTGAAAAGCGCGTCACAGTTTTCCAAAATGTCCGAAAGAGGTTGATACAGGAATGTATCAACCTCTTTCGTGTATTCATGCAGCTAAAGTTCCTCGAACAAGAGAATAAAAATTTACCTTTTGATACTGGAATGTGGCGGAATTCAAATAGTCAAAAAGCAGCGACTATTTGAATTCCCGCCACATTCCTGTATCAACCTCTTTCGGGCATTTGGAAAACTGTGACGGGCTTTTCAAAGTACTAATAACAATTAGTATAGTAAGCTCAAGAATGCCCCAGCAAGTTGAAAACTCAAAAGAAATCAAATCAAGGGCAATTAAAAAGTAAGCTAAAAACCATGATATCTGTATCATGGTTTTCGGCGAACTTCAGAAGGCTCTGTCTCCGTGATTCTTAGGGTAATCTCGAAAAAGGGGCAGCACTTCATTATAGTACTCTCGGGTCCTCTACACGAATCTGCAAAAAAAGATCTTAATGAATTCTTTGAAAAACGACACTCCTTTTAGTTTCATTGTGGAGTAGTCTTCAAAAAATAGGTCAAAAACACAAGGCCAAAGACACAATGTCAAATTAAGAGGGGTCGTTGTATTAGAAGGAATATGGTATTTGAATTTGGGCCTTTACTTTGCTTGTTGCAGGTGTTGTGGCCACACCCATTGGACAGTTCAGAAGTAAAGAAGACTTCAATTATCAGCAGTTGCTCTGTAATGTCAATGTGCTAAAAGTTCGTAAATTTTTGAAAATATTGCCTTTTCAACTCTTAAACGTGTTAGATCCAAAAAAAAACTCAAATTACCAAACCCGTCTTGTCGAAAACGGAAAACTTTCAAAAATGCTCCCGAAAACAACAAATGCCAACGAAAACGGACATTTTTAAAACTGGTGCTTTTTGAAACGGGAAATGCCGAAAATCAATGCTGCCCTATTTGGTGTCCCATATATGGGACAGTACGCAAGGGAGTTGTCCCATATATGGGACAAGTTCGTCCCCGCCTCGGCTCCAAAACTTTTTATCTCTATTTTTTTTAAATTTTCGCAAGTAGTCTTTGACAGATCTAGATCCGAAATCGCAAGGATTCCGATTTTTTCGGATCGTTTTTCAAACATCCTGCAATTTTCTTATTCAGAACGCGATACTTTGAAAAACATGGTGTTGTTTATCGAGACCCATGGGTCTCAATGAAAAAATTATATAATTTTGAAAAAAACGACTGGTAAAATCAGAATCCCTGCTATTCGGGACTTTACTAGCCAAAGACAATAAAAAATCATCAAAATAGAGACAGCGTCGCCAAGTTTTTTCAAAAAAAACCGAGAAATTGGCTGGATACTGTTTTTTTCTTTTAAAATGGCGCCAAACGCCTTAGAAACGCTGAATGCCGTACACCGGTACAATACCTACACATATATGGGAATAACTTCAAACATGTTTTTCTGGCGACCACCAAATATTTCGATGTCCGAATTTTTTTCAATGAATAGTATATGGCTGAGCAATTCTGTTTTCTTTAAAAAAAAGTCCATGATTCTGCATTCAGAATGCCGAGAAAACATATTTTCTCAAAAATTTGAGTGTTAACCTTTTTGGACCCGATAGCATTTTGAGAATTTTACATAATATGTCGGTTTTTTCTGTAACTAACAAATTTCATCATTTTTCTATAACTTGGTAAAAAAAATCTGAGAAATAAAGTGAGTAGGAATTTTTTTTCATTGCTGGAGACAAATTTAAATAGGTAAGCATGCCCCTTTAAATATTTTTACATAAAAGTGGCTCCCTTTCAGTCCCTTCCCCTCCCTATACAGCCCTTATTCCCTTTAAAAATTCCAAAGGCGTCAATTCAAATTACGAATTTGACCAAAAAATTAGAGACAGAATCAAGACAGATCTTGGCCAAGATCTTGTCTTGTCTTGCCCCAATTTCGACTGAAAATCTTGTCTTGTGATCTTGCTTGGTCATTTCTAGAAATCTTGGTCTTGGTTTTCTGGCCAATTTGTATGGAAAATATACAAAAAACACCCGTCAACTCTTTTATCGTTTTAGGCCCTAACATACCGAATTCTGTTTTTGGGCCTATATAAGATTTAAAAAAGGAGGGCAAGACATCGCGTCCCGTCCGCCGTCCCGAAATCCCGCCTGAATATTTGACCCTATCCAACAAAGGAAGGGGTTTTTTGTACTTGATCCCCTGTTGTTTTTGTCACATTTTAGGCTTAAGCAAGAGTAGGCCAGCGTACGTTAGGATGGACTCAACATATCTTAGACTAATTTTTGAGTCCATTCTAACAAGGCTGGCCTACCCTTCCTAAGCCTAAAAAGAAGTAAAAAAGTTCAAGAGAGGGGGAGGAGACGAAGGAAGAAAACCCCCCTTTTTGGATAGGGACGAACATTTTTTAAGGACCATAGCCGTCGCCGACAACGAGAATTTCAAATGTTTAAATTCGCGCGGGGCAGTTCTCTTTCGTCTCGCACTGTACTCTTTGGCTTGCTTCGAATGACTCAAAGGAGTACAATGAAAGACGAAAGAGATCTGTCCGCGCAAATTCAAACATTTGAAATTCTCGTTGTCGGCGACGGCTATGGTCCTTTAACAATGTCCCGTCCGGAAAAAATATTCAAATTTCGTCCCGTGTCTTCCCGAAAATGTCAAACTTCCATCTCTAATAAAAAACACGTCAAACAATATAAAAAGCACAAGATCAAAAATGGAGAAACATAGTGCGTAAAAAAGGTATATAACACTGGCCACAAGTTTTGCCATAAAAATTAATATTATTAATCTTGGTTTTTGGCCAAGATCCTATTTGGCCGTTTTCAAAAATCTTGCACTTGATCTTGGTCAAAATTTCAGTTAAAATCTTGTCTTGGAATCTTGCTCGGTGCCACAACCACCCCCCCCCCCGCGAAATTTTTTTTTCCATGTTTTATTGTCTTAGAAGTGGTTTAACCAATTCCGGGAGAAGATCACATTGTTCACTCTAGCCAACTTCTTCCGCTCCTAATCCTTAAAATGTCTTTCAGCTCATCCAAGTAGGAATCACTTTGATGGACCATGAAGGTCGTCTACCCCCGACAATGACGTCTGGCAGTTTAACTTCCATTTTAGGTGAACCTAAACCACAATTTTACCCAAAAAATAAAATATTTCAGTGTTGGAGATGATTTATATTCCACAGAGTCCATTGAGCTATTGAGGACAGCAGGTATTGATTTCGCCAAACACCAGGTAAGCAGTAATTTCACACATGCCGTTGGATTGCCTAATATGAACATGTCCCTCATTCCCCAGTCTCGCTGAGAATAATTTCGGTGAAAAAGTTCTTTTTGTAGCCAAATCAGTCACCCGCATGCATAGGGATCGCAACGTTTGTTGGGTCCCACCCCTCGACGTTACGGAGGTCCGATTTTCACTAGACAAGAGACGACCGGTTTATAATGAGAGCGGCAGCAGATGGCCGATGCAGCTTTTTAACCCTATTCCTGATAGCGGCCCATTTCGCCTTGCTCCCCCCTGTGTTTTTTCATTATTTTTGACGTGTTTTTTAACCGCTTTTTATTTTTAGTTCACCAGCATGGTCAGAAAAGCGCAAGTTGAGTCAGTTGAACTCGTAGATATCTTTCGTTTACGGAATCTTTTTTGCCTAACAACATAGGACGCTATCAAACTGTTAGCTAATTTGGGTCTTTTGAGAAATTAAATGGAATGCGATGAATGAGGCTCTAAAATGAATGTTAAGAACAGCGTGTCAAATTTGAAAAATCGCGAAAAGGCTATTTTTTCTGCCGGGACAAAACTTTTTTTTAATTTTTGCAAGTTTTATGGGTTTTGTGTCGATAAAGCATATTAATTGCTAAATAAGTCACCACAGCGGGTCCCATTCCTGAAAATCGGTAAAATCGCATTTTCCCTTCAGGACAAAAATAAGAATTCGTTTGAAATTACTTTATTTATGATCACTTGGATGTTGAGCTAAATTATTAGAAATATGCAACTTTTTGTTTTTTTTTTCCATATTAAGGGCTTAAAACAAAGCTGAGAGTCAGTTCTACACGACGATGGTCAAAAGCAGGAAACATAGCCAATATTATCCCCATTTAACCTAAATTTCAGTGCGTAACTTTTTCCCGAAATGCCGTTTTCTTAATTTCGATGATTTTATTTAAAATTTTCGAATTTTAACAAATAATCGGTAATTCTGAAAATTCAGATTCTGGGCTTTTAGCTCCGCCAAAATCTTGTGAGAATAATAAGTATTTGCAAAGTCCCTGCGGACCAAAGTTTACAATTTTTTAGTAGTTTGGGTGAAGATTTTTAAAATAGTAATTTTTTGTGATTCAAGTGTTTCATTGCCAACGTTGAATGTTCAAAAAAAGCTGCAAATCTAAGCTTTTTTTTAAACATTCATTATTGGCAATAAGGCACTTGGATCAAAAACACTATTTTTAAAAGTCTTTACCAATTCTTTAAAAAATTATTTTGGTAAACTTTGGCCCGCAGGGTTTTTATTTATTTATTTTTATTATGACAAGATTTTTAGCGGAGCTAAAAGCCAAAAAACCTGAAATTTCAGAATACCGATTATTTGTCAAAATTCAAAAATTTTTAAATAAAATCATTGAAATTAAAAAACTTGCATTTTCGGGAATATTTAGGTATCTAAGTTTAGCTTGAATAGTGACATGAATCGATCCATGTTGCTGTTTTTCTGTAATAAGCGTGTAGAGCCGACTCTCAGCTTTCGTTTAAGCCTAAACATGAAAAATTGTGTAATGAAAATGTTGCATAAATTCCATTATACAGTTAAGCAGCCATTTAATCAAAATAAAGAAATTTCAGAAAATATTCTCATTTTTGTCTTGAAAGGAAAATTCCACTATCGCGATTTTTCAAATTTGACGCCGTGTAAGAAAAGTGCACTGCAAGGTGGTTGCACACTTGCTCACAACTACCTGAACACTCTTGGCTTTATCCCTGCAAGATGGCATCCGATAAATTATAAATTTATAAAAAACACAAGGGATATCAAGGCAAAAAATGGGCCGGTATCAGGAATAGGGCCAAATTTTCGGAATACTTGAATTATTTACAAATGAGTTGTCAAACTAAAAAATATGGCTTTTCCGTCACGTCTGGACGGACGGCCGGCCGGCAAATGGCTGGGTAAATTTTTTTGATAAGACCGATAGTGGACGGCCGCACTATTAAAAATGTATGCGAAGAGGGGTGACGGCCGTTCACGGGAAAAATAAGGATGTCGGCAGACGACGCCGTTAAAAAATACCCGGACGGCAGATGGATGCCGTCCAGTTGGCTTGGCTTAGCTATATTTTATTTTAGACGACGGCATTTTTTGATGGAAGACTTTGGCGAGCTACTCACAACTTCAGGGTTGCTGTCGAACACACATCACTTGGATCACATTCCACTCCTGTTTTGACTTCGGATACCTCATCAAGTCCATTCTGCTGGGCAAGCTGCCGAGTGATGAGAAGGAATTCTTCAGATATACAAGGCATTATTCCCCACCAGCTTTGACATAAAAGCACTTATCAAACAACTGCCCCTGTGGCTGCTAAACTTAAAGGCAGTTTGCAAGATGTAAGACCAAAAAAATTGGAGTAATACTAGGGTTGTGAAATTCACCGATGACTAAGGGATAAAGCCGGATACTTTTTTACCTCGATTCCGTTTCTGTTTTTACAGTCCGATCCCAACTATGGCAAGAATTCCGATTCTACGGATCGTTTTTCAAAAACTAAAATATTTGCCATTTAAAAAACAAAACCTGAGGTCGTATTACAGGTAGGTTAGTAGAGTTTCGGATCAAAAGTAACTCGTGATCTACTCGACGTATTTTCAAAAGAACTATATCAACTAAGAGAAAAAAGAAGCATAAACATATGCTAATAGGATGACTCATAACTCTTCTTTCTACTGATAAAACACTATTTTTGATATTATTTTTACAACAAAAACAATAATTTTACCCCTATATACAACGTTCCAAAAAAAAAAAAAAAAAATTTTTTGAAAATTAATTCGGGCAAAAATGGTTAAGGCTTTCCCCTGTGGTTCAAAAAATTTTTTTCTCAGAATCAAAAAACAGCCGACTTTCACATGAAATCGGGGTCGAGAAACACGAATATGAAGTTATATTTCCATCCGAGCGCTCTGCGTGAGGGATATTATACTCAAGCCGTATCCTTGGCGGCTGAGTTTAACTCAGCCGGCTGAGGTAAAATTTTGGACCCGGCTTACGGCTGATGAAAATTTTCCCAACTCATTCGGCTGGGGCTGATGTCTGAAGTAATCATCGAGTACACTACCCTGGTCACCATTTCACATCCCTCAAATACCATGACAAATTTTTAATTTTCAGGTAGCAGACCAGCTACAAGTGACCAGGATTGGAATCCAACATCAGGCTGGTTCAGACTCCTATTAACAGCAATGACATTTTTCAAACTGAAGAAAGATTTTTTGCCGAAAATTGGAATGATGTGAGTTTTTGAGTAGATTACGGCGGAAAAAAATCATTAACAATGACCCTCCGACCATATATATCAGGCAATGAATTTCAAACTTTCTCAAAAAAGAGGCAGGAGTAAAATGCGGCAAATCACATTGTAACAAAACAGGCGCGGATCGTCATCACAAATAGACGGTTTTCAAATGAACGCTTTTCAAATATAACGGCTTTTCAAATAGCTGATTTCAAAATAGCGTTTTTTAAAATACCGTATAATCTCTATTAAACGGGCACCCTTACAGTTAACGTTTTTCAAATTTGCTTTGCTTTTTTAAACCCAATATTGTTTATTTTTCGAAACGGACGACCACTCATTTTGTAGAGCTTCACAAACTCTACAAAATGAGTTTTTTTTAATTGTATACAGTCATAAACTAGTTTTTCCTAGAACATTAAACCTCAGGATGGGTAGGAGGACCATCTGGTACCTTGCTATGGGTATCCACCGCCAGAATCCGCAATTTTGGATAAGCGAACGTACTTCAGGGTATGTGTAGATCTTTGTGATGAGTTTGATGAGCCTGTAATAAAGAGCAGCAGTAAAACCAAGTAGAATTAAAAGAAAGATGCTGATTTAGTGCGAAATCCTACTAATTTTGATGCGGCTATTTTGTCAGCCGGCTAATTTGAAAGCCAGCTAATTTGAAAGCCGCTGTTAAGAAAAACCGCTATTTTGAAAACCGTATATTTTGTAAACCGTTATTTTAAAAAACCGTCATTTTTAAATACGCTATTTGAAAAACCGTTGTTTTGAAAAGCGTTCATTTTGAAAACCGTCTATTTTGTAATGACGATACCGCCAACAAAACACTTTGAGACAATTCAAATGGAATGTAAATTTTAATTGCAAAAATTATCGAATTGAGAATTATCGAAAAGTGATTATTCGAAATTGGATTGTCGCAATGTGATTTGTCAAATTTACTCCTGCCCAAAAAAGTGATAATTAAAAACAATAAAAAAACACGAGGTGTTAGGTAGCATGAGCATCTGAACCCCAAACCCATGAGGGGTGCAAAATCAAACTTTGGTTAAAAATTTGCTTAGCTCATGTCTCCAAAATGGGTTTTGACCACCTTGTTTTA
The DNA here is from genome assembly GCA_004194705.1 of Ditylenchus dipsaci. Taxonomy (NCBI): domain Eukaryota; kingdom Metazoa; phylum Nematoda; class Chromadorea; order Rhabditida; family Anguinidae; genus Ditylenchus; species Ditylenchus dipsaci. The sequence goes on from SADC01001340.1 coordinate 43,176, forward strand.
GTGAGCAAGATGAGGAAAGTATTTCAAGGACCATACTTGCTGATGACAATTAGAATTTGGCAAATTCAAATTTAAAGGGCATAATATCCATGATCTGCTTGGCTGGAATTTTTTTGACTGTAAACACAAGTGAAAATATGTAATCACAAGCGAAAATATTTATATAGTATATGCACAAAAAAAGGTAACAAAACAAAGAGCCAATACAAAAAAAAAGATAAAAATCAACAGGAGGACCAAAGCAAAAAATCCTAAAAAAAAACAGGGGGACCAAGGCAAAAAAACCCCTATTGAGGAATAGGGCCAAAATTTATTGGGAAAGAGTGTAAAAATGGTTGTTTTTAGAACAAAAAAGGCGTAAAATTGTCGCTCGGATACAACAAATTTCGGGATTTGTGGACTGATCGGGCGGGATTTCGGGACGGGATTTTAGACCAAAATCGGTTCGGGATCGCGACGGGATCCCGTCCCGTCGTCACCTCTAAATTTAAGCCAAAAAAGTCGATTTGACGCAAAAAAAGTACTTTTGCCCTAGCTAATTTTCGCCCCCAAAAAAGTTATTTTGCGCCAAAATAAACTTTGTCCCACACATTGGTCAAAAAAGCCAAAACAGAGAACGACACCCAACTCGTATCGATCCCAACTCGCATGTCCAAACTCGTCTCAATCCCAACTCGTCTCATCCCAACTCATCTCAATCCCATCTCGTATCAATCCCAACTCGTCTCAATTTTTCTCGTCCTAATTTCAACTCGTCCTAATTTCAACTCGTCCTAATCCTATATCCTAAGTAGTATCAGTGAAAAGTATTTTGACTAATCGCCTCCTCCTCCCCCCAACGCAACCGGTTCAAATGGTTGTGTAGTTGAGTCTCAATAAATCACCGCCCCGGAAACTCTGATTTGATGACATTTTATTGCTGATGACAATTTTTCGGGACACGATTATAGGTCGAAAGGCCCTAATTTAAGACCCTTTTTTCTTTTATTACAAGCAAACAGATTGAATCAAAAACAAATTAAGGAGACATATTCAACAAAAATTTAGCTGCATTTCTTTCTTCTTCTGAGCTGCTAACCACGTTCTGATCTTCATTTGCATGCTCCCACGCTGCGTCATCATCCTCTTCATTGCCAGTTGGAACCTCAGTGTAGCCCATCATGTATCCAACTCTCAGCAGAAAAGTGCACAGTTTGTCGTCAAAGCTGTCATCATTGATCTGGTTCTGCGGGACAAGCTTGAACTCTTGCTGGGGACAGCACTAAGCTTTTTAGAAAGCAAGCAATGGTAAAATCACAACCCCCGAAAAAAGGTGCTTTTGCCCGTATTTTTGATGTGATTGAATCGATCCCCACCATGTGCATCGTAGAAGAAAGTTTTCCTCGTCCAGCAAAGATTCATAATCCGGGCAATGGGAATAAGCTTTCGTCGAGAACGACCAAATGCTTTCCAAGTTGCCTTTCGGGTGGCTAGACTTGCTTGTCTAGCTTCCACAAAGAATTATAAAGAGCAACCTAAAATTGAGAAGAAAAAAAGCCAAAATATAATCTATTGACTTGTCTGAAAACTGGCGGATGAGCTTCTTTTCAGTTCTTACGACGACGGAAGTGACATTTTCGTTTGTCCCACTAGCCAGCTCTGCCTGCATACTTCTTCTAACACTGATTCCTTGGACCTTAAGAATAATGAAAGGGTTGTGTGACTGCCAACTTTTTATACCATATACGCTGCGAGTATGTGAAATTGATCGCTGCCATCTGAAAAATTAGAACTCATACTCCTAGGATAATAATGAAAACAGAAATTAGATCACTCAGGACATAATTTATTCAGAAAAGGCTCACACCAATGAATAAAGCATGGATTCGAAATAAAAATAAAATGTTTAACCATGTACGGTCTTATATGAAGACAAGTTAAAATGAGGACGAGGTAAAATTGAGACGAGTAGGGATTGATACGAGTTGAGACGGTTATCCGACATTTGCGCGCCACGACATTTCCGCGCCGACATTTGCGCGCCACGACATTTCCGCGCCGACATTTCCGCGCCAAAATTGTCACGTCAAATTTGTCTGGTCAAACAGATGGATTTAAACCTTAAAGAGAGAAACACAGCCTGGTCAAAACTCCTTAGCTATATCCAGACCATACAAGTAACAATATTCTGCTACAAATCTGTTCTCTTTATTAGTTAACTTGACTTTTGCTCAAAAAGGCTATTGATAATGAATTCATGTGCTCAATTTTTAATTTTTTCAGAATGGCGTCTCTATCGAGCAAAATGAGAACATTTGGCTATGAAAACATTTGGCTATGGATGGCTATGAAATGCGTCACGACAAATCGAATACTTTGCGAACGATTCAATATTGGCGGTGCTTGAAAAAGTTTCGCAGTGGAAGGGCCAAGGTGAAAGGGCGCAGTGAAAGGGCCTGGTGCTGAGACCTAGACGGATGAAATCTTTTTGTTCATCAAACTATGTTCAGCTCACGAATCTGGGTAGCATACCTTGCTATTAGTAACTTTTAATTGAATTTAAAAAACTTTTGAGTTTCGGAGTTGGAAGTCCTTCGGGATTGATGCTGGAACAAGCCCCAACTGATCCAAACTAATCCTAATTGATTCCAATACATCGCAATTGATCCAAACTTAATCCCAACTACCGTATATCCTCTAATATAACACCCGGGGCTTATTTTTGATCCCCCGAAATGGCCCTAACTCTGAAGTTCTAGTCAAAAAAAGAGGGGCGTGGTGTGGGGGGGGGGATGGTTTCTATTAGAGAGAGGGACTCTATTAGAAGAAATACGGTAGTCTAATTAGCCATCTCAATAATAAATAATGAGGCAATCTTGACTACTCGAGTACCACCACCTGGATACTACCCAAGTATCATCATCTAGGTACCTGGGTAACACTACCAGGACTAGTGAGAAAGGGTTTGGACCGTTAAAGGTAGATTAACACCACTCAGGATAGTTGATGATAATTGAAGATCAAATAAGACCACTGAAGATTGTTCAGAACTGCTGAAAGCATTCAAGACCGCTAAGGGTGGTTCAAAACCCTAGGGATGGTAAAAAAAAACTAAGAGGGAAAGAACCATTCAGGAGAGTTGTTGAGCTGTTTGACCAGAAAAAACAATTTTGGCGCGGAAATGTCGGCGCGGAAATGTCGTCGCGCAAATGTCGGCGCGGAAACGTCGTCGCGGAAATGTCGGCGCGGAAATGTCGGCGCGGAAATGTCGCGCGCGCAAATGTCGGCGCGCAAATGTCGGCGCGCAAATGTCGGCGCGGAAATGTCGTGGCGCGCAAATGTCGGATAACCGTTGAGACATGCGAGTCGGGATTTATACGAGTTGGGTTTTACCAGGTTATCCGACATTTGCGCGCCACGACATTTCCGCGCCGACATTTGCGCGCGCGACGTTTCCGCGCCGACATTTCCGCGCCGACATTTCCGCGCCGACATTTTGCGCGACGACATTTCCGCGCCGACATTTCCGCGCCGAAATCCCAATTTCTGGTAAAACGGCTCGACAACCCTCCTGAATGGTTCTTTACTTAGCGGTCTTGAATTGTTTCAGTAGTTCTGAACAATCTTCAGTGGTTTTATTTGATCTTCAATCGTCATCAACTATCCTGAGGGGTATTAATCTACCTATAAAGGTCCAAACCCATTCTCACTAGTCCAGGTAGTGTAAGCCAGGTACCTAGATGATGGTACTTGGTAGTATCCAGTGGTGTACTCGAGTAGTCAATATTGACTAAAGATTTATATTTGAGATGGCTTATTAGACTAATTGGGATTAAGTCTGGATCAGTTGGGATTTATTGGAATCAATTAGGATCAGTTGGGGTTTGTTCCAGCACCGAGCTTGAAAGACTTCCAACTCCAAACTCGAAAATTTTTTATATTGAATCAAAAGTTACTAATAGCAAGGTATTTGTGTTTACTAATAGCAAGCTACCCAGATTCGTGAGCTGAACATATTTTGATGAAAAAAAAGATTTCATCCGTCTAAGTCCCAGCACCAGGATAGGTGAGGCAAACATAATCCCAGCACGCATATTTATTCATACCTTCGATCGTGATATTTAGGAAGAGATTCAAACTTTTTTAAGTTAGTTTATTGCATAACGTCACACCAAAATAACGTTAACAAAGGCAATAACAAATTCTAGTTTTCAAGATCACTAACATATTCTTCTTCTTGAAGAACTGAGAAACATGCGACCATATATGAGCTCTGTCATTCGCAGGCGAAGCAGCTCAGCGTCAGATATGCCTTCTTCCCCTGTTTAGATCACATCAATGGTAGGCTTTCTATAGCTGGAAAGTGCATCCATCTTCATTTTGGCAATTTGCTGGCGAAGCTAAACACAATGCATACACTGATGAAACTTAGACTTATAATCAAATACCTCGATTTTGCTAGAGCTTTTACGACAGTTATGTGCTTTTGTTGGCTCCAGATTGCTAGTTCCACCGAATTCAGACTTGGCCCTTCCATTGCAAAGCTTTTTCAAGCACCGCCAATATTGAATCGTTTGCAAAGTATTCGATTTGTCGTGACGCATTTCGTAGCCATCGCACAAAACCAATGTTCTCATTTTGCTCGACAGAGACGCCATTCTGAAAAGGTTGAAAATTGAGCACATAAATGCATTAGCAATAGCCTTTTTTGAGCACAAGTCAAGTTAACTAATAAAAGGAAAACAGATTTATAGCAGAATATTGTTACTTGTATAGTCTGGATATAGCTAAGGAGTGTTGACCAGGCTGTGTTTCCATCTTTAAGGTTTAAATTCAGCCGTTTTACCAGAAATTGGGATTTCGGCGCGGAAAATGTCGGCGCGGAAATGTCGTCGCGCAAATGTCGGCGCGGAAATGTCGGCGCGGAAATGTCGGCGCGGAAATGTCGGCGCGGAAATGTCGGCGCGGAAACGTCGCGCGCGCAAATGTCGGCGCGGAAATGTCGTGGCGCGCAAATGTCGGATAACCTTTTACCAAAACAGATAGCGTGCCACCAGGTGTAATCAAACCTGCGCAGTGCGCACGATTTTGGGCCATAAAATACAAACAAGCGTTTGTATTTCCACTGCACCACTGAGGCAGAATTTTCGAACCTAACGGCTTTTCCCCCTCCTTTAAAGGGCCATTGCCGTCTCCGACAACGGTTGTCCCCCGCCAATTCGAAAAATTTTCTTTATCGTTAGATTCACGTACGAATCGTTAACTTGGTTTCTAACAAAACTATACCTAAATTTAAATTCTAAGCCTTGTTTTGTTAGAAACCAAACTGAAGTTGAATGATTAGGCAAAAAAAATTTGAATTGGCGGGGGACAATTCAAAACAGGTGGCAACGGCCCTTTAAAAGGGTGCACTACGTTTCACCCACACCCCCCCCCCCAAAATTCAAAATCATAATCACTTTCGAAAATTTCGCGCCAAACATAAAAATTCGAAAAATGGTCAATTTTGGACCCTAATTGTTTTGTATGTCAGATATAATTTTTTAAAACATTTTTTGTGAAATGCTGTTGACACAAAAATTCCTCATACTCAGGGCTTTCGAATAAGCCATCACGTACCCACAAAACCTGAAGAATTTCAAAAGGACAATTTCGGTCTGTTAAAAAAGTTCAAACATTTTCTTTAACTGGTTGACTTTATGGAGACCCTAGATTATTTTTTTTGTCGATTTATTCTCAAACAAAACCGGAGACTTGAGAGAGGAGTAAATTTTCTACATTATGGTACCAAGGAAGTATGCGAAAAATACAAATTTTGGGTGTCTCATACAAAAGTTAGACGGAAAACGCAAAAACCCCTATTTTTACTCGGAAAAATGCCACTTGTTTGCTTTAAAACGGTCTCTAGTTTTTAAAATTCTGACTTTACAAAAATCGGTCTGACTTTTCTGGTTCCTGAATGTACAGGCTACATTTTGGTACATGGATTGCATTAAAAAGACCGTGGTTTTGCATTTTTTGTCCGTCGAATAAAGTCATGAAACTTTTTTGCTATTTTAGGCAAGCCTGATGGTTCAAACAAGACGTGCCGCTAAAGTGAATAACAAAGGACGACTGCAGCTCTCGCTCTTCAAGATGATTGTGTCGCCATTACCGGAGGCAAGATTCAGATGATTCTCACGGCTGCTGATGTCACTTTCGAGCCGTTTTGGCCTGGTCTATGTGCAAAACTCTCAATGGAGTTGATGTCAAGGTGGCTCTCCGATATCTTTGCAGTTAAATTATGTTCCAAATTTTCAGGATTTGTCTCTAACATTGGATATGGTGTTGCAACTGCGCCTAGTGCTGCTTTCGCCGGTGATGGTTCCAAGCCTGAAGTCGCTGCCGCTCCTGCCAAGGAAGAGAAGAAGAAACAAGCGCCCAAGGAAACAAGTGAGGAAGAGGACATCGGATTCATCTTATTTGACTAAATTCTGCCTTTAAAGTGCTCCTCTTCTTCTGTTGTTACATGTTACGAATAAATTTGCTTTTTTTCTTAACGCTCTTATTTTCCACAAAAATGTAAACGGATATTATAAGTCACAACGTTGGATGGTGAATAGAGATTAACGAAGGTTTTCATCATTAGGAAATAGACAGAATATCTTACAGAAAATTATTGGAAAATTTTGTGTAAGAAATGTTGTTTTGATTTTGATGTAGAAATTGATGTTAATGTCTATAAAACATTAGCTAAAATTGGTTCTAATTTTGAAAAGAAGTCAAGAAAACATATCCATGTCTTCAAAAAACACGTAAAAAAGGCTATAGCGACAAAAAACTCTTTTGAATTTCTTGGCGTTTTGTTTATTTTAAAGTAATTATGATTTTGAATTTTGGGGGGGGGGGGTGTGCACCGTCACTGTTTTCACCGTTCACTATTTTCACCGTCACTATTTTCACCGTCACCTATTTTCACCGTCACCTATTTTCACCGTCACTATTTTCACCGTCACCTATTTTCACCGTTCACTAAATTCACCGTCAGCACTTTAGGACCCCTTTTTAGATCTAAATTTTTCTAAAATTTAATTAGTCTTGGTACCAAATTGTAGCCCTGAATGTCAGCTACATTTTGGTACTATAAATTCTGAAAAAAAAAAAAAAATTAGAACTAAACTTTAGAAGGCGTTCAATCTCACACTTTTTCATCACGGTAGAACGCAGGTGAGCGTCTTTTATAGTTTAGAACTAAAAATTTTCGTTTTTTCTAGAGATTGTAGTAGCAAAATGTAGCTGACATTCAGGGCTACAATTTGGTACCAAACTTTTAAAAATTTCGAAAAATTTAGACCTAAAAAGTGGTCCTAAAATGCTGACGGTGAATTTAGTGAACGGTGAAAATAGTGACGGTGAAAATAGGTGACGGTGAAAATAGTGACGGTGAAAATAGGCGACGGTGAAATAGTGACGGTGAAAATAGTGACGGTGAAAATAGGTGACGGTGAAAATAGTGACGGTGAAAATAGTGAACGGTGAAAACAGGGACGGTGAAACGTAGTGCACCCCTTTAAATGCTTTCCTTATTTTGAAAACAGGCTGTCAAAACTAGGGTTGTGAAAAAAACGCGTCTTTCAAGTTATTTGCAGATTTTTCCAATAAAAATTATAATCCCAGCCTAAATAAATGCAGATATTCCAGATAGTTGATGAAGTGCAAGGCAAGTGCTATGGTCTTAGCAACTGAAAACCCTTTATCTTTATGTGTTTTCTAACTTGTAATTCTTGTTTATGCGTGTAATTTGTGAATAAACTCGCTATCAACTATATTTTTTTATAAGTTTCAATGAACCATATTAATGGATGTACCTAAAATCACGTAAATTCGTCAAAAAATTAATTTCTTCATTACTTAGAGCAGATCGGAAATGCCAAGAAAAACAGCAAACAAAGTTCGGAAGCGCAAGGGCAAAGACTTGGACGAGATTCTGGAAGATCTGAAGCCGGAGAAGATTGCAAAGCTACAAAACCAAGAAATTGATTTGGATTTACCAGGAGGTTTGCCCATTGATTTATAATAAACGAGCTGATTAACCATAGAAATTTTGAGATGGCCAATTCTATTGTGTGCAGTGCAACAGATATTTTATCGATCAAGCAACGCAGAAGAGCATACTGGCACTAAAGGTTGGTAGGTATTTGTCGGCGCTGTTGTAAGTCTGTGTAGGTCATCCTCTTTTACCTTATGCAGTCAAAACTCGATTGAAACGACTCTGAGATCAATGTAGTTGGCCACTGGCCAGAGCACAAATAAAAGCACAATAAACTCTGTCCAATTTAAGGGGGGGGGGGGGTGGATGGGGGGTTGATGCACATCCAAGAGCGAATATTTTTAACTCTCAGGTTCGATTCTCAGTTGGGTGCATAACCTATTTTTACTCTATATTTAGTAAGTTCAGTAAATTTAGTAAATTCACTGACTTCGAGGGTCACAACTATCGAGCAATCGACTGTAATTATTCCTAGCACTGCTTTGCTGTTAGAAGTGCCTTAATTTTGACATTTCTTGGGACCTTGGTCCTCTTTTTAGTCCTATAATAGGGCTAAATCCGAAAATTAGGACCTTGGGCATAATTTAGGATCTGATTGTATTGTAGGACAAAAATCGCATAGACCCAATTAGGGCCATGAGTCCTAAAATAGTACCAGTTGTGGTCTTATTTTCATATATGATAAGACCAAAGCGCATCACTGCTCCTTGGTCGAGGTCACATCGATATCCAATGGATATCGGGCGATATCCAAATTTTCAATACCCGATTTTTGAAATGAGAAAATTTGACGTTTGTATATAAAGACAGTGCATATAAATATTTTTGGCCATCCAAGGTTGGATTGAAGATGGCCTGGAGATGTAGGGAATGGAGGGTTATTAGGGTACAGGGGTGCCTGGATGTCAACATTTACATATTTGACTCAATTTTAATTTCAGTTCACAAGCAAAGACTGAAGGCACTAAAGGCACTAAAGGCACCTGCGTATACTCAAAAGATGCGGAAGCGGCTGGTGGACTGGGAACTGATGAATAGATTCGTAGCAGATGCCAAGTGAAATTCTTCTATAATCACATTGTTCTATTTGTTGTTGGTTTTGGTTGTTATTTGTTGAATAAATAAAATCTCTATAATTGAGTGTCTGCTTCTCCTATTTTTAATCGTGTTATGCGTAGTCGATTTTTTCTGACTGTGTCCTGCAATGTCTGCTGTTTTAATTTGGTAATATTATATGTCGAAATCGTAACACAGTTGTAGGTGGACTACTTAGTCGTGGTAGGCTAAGCATCTATCATTCAGGTGTATTTGATGTACACTCAAACCTCTATATTGCATCTACCTCTATGTTACATCCGCTTTTTCTTTGGGTTTGGTTGGTCGGAGAATAAATTACCTGTTATTAACCCTTTATATTGCATCCACCTCTATATTGCATCCACCACTAGATAATATATTGCATCCGGGCAGGGCCGTTCCCTTGTGGAATGCAATATAGAGGTTTGACTACAGTAAGGTTTTCGTTTTTGGGGATGGATCGGTCGCGACGGTTTCAAACTTGGGTACTTTTTTGGGTTTTCCACAACTCAAAGGGTGGACAAACCAAAAATCACTGGAGCATTTTATGGTTCGTAGAATATATATGTTCAGAAATGCTAAAGTGTGGCCTTAGATCTGTGCCACTTATCCGCTTCAATAGGTGCTCATCTTGCTTTACTAGTGTGGCAGCTCAACTAAGAACCAATTATGACAAAGCCAAAGAGGGGGTCAATCTGCAACAGTGTGGCCAGCACGGTATCAACCCACGGGCTGTGTTTGTGAACAATGAGCTTAACCTCAGAAGCTGAATGTTTTCGGCTTTGACTATGACTACACATTAGCGGTCTACACCAAAAGCTTGTACGAACTGATCTACGATCTGGCTTTGGCTCGGTTGGTTCATGATAAAAAGGTATTTGTTGAAATATAAATAATAATTGGAATAATAAAAAATATTTTTTTACTGAATTATGACATGAAACCAACCAACTGTCTTGGAATCTTCAAGCACCAATGAATTAATTTGTTTTGTGTTTAGTATCCCAAGGCTTGTGACTGTAACCTACAACATTGACTTTGCCATCCGTGGTCTGCACTACGACATTGAGAATTGCTGTTTACTCAAAGTGGATGCCTTCAATCAAATTCAAAAAGGCACAGTGTTCAGAGGCAAGAAGAAGCTGACTGATGAGCAAATATGTGATTTGTACGGGGGCTACTCCCTACCTGATAATAAGGACAAGAAGCTGTTAACTCAGCTGATCGATTTGTTTAGTCTACCTTGGGCTGGTCTTCTAGCTACAACTGTGGAGTATTTTGATGAAAACTCAATCGAATTTGACCCTGTTTCACTGCATGAGGATGTGGCGGTTAGAACTTTTTGAGATAAGTGCCAGAATGCACCATTATATAGTTTAAAGTTATAGTTAAAGTTAGAGTTATTATTTAAAGTTGAATGCACTATTTTTATTAGTGCATAAGAAGAAGTTAAGGTTAATGTTAAAGTTAGAGTTATTTTAAAAACGAATGCACCATTTTAGAGTTAAAGATTAAAGTTAAAGGGGTGGGGGGGTGGGCTTTCATTTGAGCTATCATACAGATGAAAAGTTGGTATAAAGTTAGAGCTAAAATATAAAAAATCCAATTCGGTGAAATTCTCAATAGGACTATACCAGTACTTTTCGGTAGTATCCTGGAGCTGACGTTTTTTCCCAATTTTAATTTACATACTCATTTGCAATCTTACACTCAAAGTGTAGCCCTGCTTCTTGCCGTCATTTTCAGCATACGGTTGTATAAAATCATATGAATTGAAATCGCAATAAAAGTCAGTTCCTAAATAATACCGAAATCCTCCCCCTCAATAGTACTCTATTGTTCCTTGGTCAAACCTTCGCTAGCTATCTTGTTTTCCGGAAGTGATTTTGGTGTGAAAAAATTTCTATCTTGTTCGCCATGAAATTCTGACTCTAGAAAGTCACTAAACATGTGAGCAAATAAATAAATTTGGCGGAGGCTCAGGCCATATTAGTCTAAATACGCATCATTTTGGCTGGTTTCCTCTAATTTTGGTGGTAATTTGCCAAAAATCGCAAAATTGAGGCAGTTAATGACAGCAAAGCAGTGCTGAAAATGGTTGCAATCGATTGCTTGATGATTTTTGGACCTGAAAGTCAAAAAACTTACTGAAAAAGTAAATTAAAACACCCCCAAAGGGACTATAACTTTCGACAAAAGGCGATGCGTATATAAAGTCCCCCCCTTTAAAAGTTAAAGTTAAAAGTTTAAAGATAAGGTTTAAAGTTTAAGGTTAAAGTTAGAGTTTAGAATTAATAAAAGTTCGTTCACTTCGCGCCTCCATCTGATTTATGCGTCAATTCACGCCTCCACCTAATTTACGTCTGAATTCAGGTGTATATCTGATTCAGGTGCGAATTCATCTGATTCAGGTGTGAATTCAGGCATCCATCTGATTCACGTCTGAATTCAGGCGTTCATCGAGTTCACGTGTAAAGTCACGCATCCGTCTGATTCACGTTTAAAATTCACATGTAAGATGGAGGCGTAAATTAACACGTGAATCCGTTGGAGGCGTGAATTGACTTGTGAATTAGAATGACGAGTGAATTTTACATGTAAATTTGAGACGTGAATCATAACCCTTGGGTCTATCCTGCAACATCCTCATAATACACCTACACTATTTCTACCCCGTCCCCTTAGCATCTCCATACCATTCCTACACTACTCCACCAGTGCTACAGCACTAGTACATAACTCCTACACAAGATGCAAGGGTAGTTTGGGGTTATTTCGAGTCATTAGATGTAGAGATAGGAACAAACAATATATTGGTATTGGGTTATTGGGTCAAATAAAGGCGTTAATATTAGTATTGGGATATTAGTTGGTGTCTTTCGAAAACATTGCTATTGGGTTTGACAAAGATATTGGGCGCTAAATAATGAAATTTTTCCAATAGAAATTTCAAATTTTCACTCATATTTAGGGTTGTCGAGTCGAGGCCTCGATTTCGAGTTTCGGACTCGAAAACTCGAAAATTTTCGAGTCCTTTTTTCAAGTCTCGAGGCCTCGAAAAAAATTTCGAGTCCTTCTTTCGAGTCTCGAGGCCTCGATTAAAAATTTCTAGTTATTTTTCCGAGTTTCGACTCCTTGATTTCGAGTTTTGGACTCGAAAACTCGAAAATTTTCGAGTTTCGGTTCGAGTCGAGGCATCGAATTTCGCCAATTCGAATTTCGCGTGTGCCGCTGCGCGCAAAAACCATGGTCCTTTAAATTGTTTTATTTTAAAGGGGGGGGGCGAATTTCTAGTTCTGACACTGAAGTTCTGGTACTCAAAGTTTTAACTTTAAACTTCCTTAAAAGGTAGTTTAAAGTTTGATTTTTTCCACTGAAACTTGGGGTTAAATCCACTTTTATAAAGTCAAAGTTTAAGTTCAATGTTAAAAATTAAAGCTTAAAGTTAGGACCCTGATGCACCTTTTTCAACTTTATCATGGTGCATACTAATTAACTCTAACTTTAACCTCAAACTTTAACTTTATAAATAGTGCATAAAAAAAAACTTTAATTTTTTCGAATCATCCTATTTTTCACTCGTTCTGCGTCAAATCTGATATAGATAACCTTATACTGCTTTTAAAAACTAGACAGCAAACTTAAAAAATCTAGACCAGAACGAATGTAAAAATTTATCGAGAAAGAAAAGAACTGCTGGTTCGCGCCTTTTCTCCCCATCGGGCACGATCATGCCCCTTTATAGGGCGCTTACAATGAGATGTCGATGTCGAAGTCGGATGTCGAAGTAGGATGTCGAAGTCGGATGTCGAAGTAGGATGTCGAAGTCGGTAGTGAGGTCAGGGTGCTCACAATGGGATGTCGAAGTCGGTAGTGAAGTAAAGGTGCTCACAATGAGAAATTTTCTTCTCATCACCAATTTTATTTTTTTGAAGTGTAAAAGTACATCGGCGTTTTTATTTTTATTCCAGAAACTAAGTAGCATAATTATGCACCACCTTAAAATGACATAGGTAGGATGTATAGGTAGGAAGTAGGCAGTCAGAAGTCGGATGTCGAAGTGCCATTGTGAGCACCCTGACTTCACTACAGACTTCGACATCCACTTCAACATCCCATTGTGAGCACTACTACCTACTTCGACATCATACTTCCACATCGTCATCTCATTGTGAGCGAGCTATTAAATTTGAACTTTATAATGGTGCATTCCATCAAAGATCTAAGATCTAACTGATTTTGGCAGTTTAGACAAGCATCCAGAAAGTCCACAGCTCAGGGGTGAGTTATTTTGTTGAAAATATTTCTATCCCAACACTTTATATACTGACCAGACTAGAGAAGCATGAGGTAGCCTAGAGATGGGGACGAGGAACATGAAAAGCTAGTAGAACCCTAATTTTGGGCTTACTCCAGGGCTGTGCACGGGCCGAGTTTTGGTCGGCCCGGCCCGCTGCTTAACTATAAAAGCCCGGCCCGATCCGAAAAGCCGGAAATTTTCGAAAAATTGGCTCACAATCGTTTCAGATGGGCGAGTAGGATCGCGAGTTACCGTATTTACTGTATTAAGTCCCCATGGGGAGTTATTTTTCAACCTCTAAAAAATCGAAAAATTTTGAGGTCGATTTTGAGATTTTTGGGTGCTCAACCAAAATCTAAAAAGTGTAATCAGGTAAACTCGCGGCAACTACGAAAACGCAAAAAACAGATTTGCGAAATGTTCGCTCTAGGCTGAGATATAAGGTCCGTAGGGTGAGAACTTATTAGAGGGTGGGGAGTTAATACAGTAAATACGGTACTTTTGATCCTAAACTCTACTCCGCCCGTTTCAAGTGCGAGTAGGATCAAGAGTAACTCTTGATCTACTGACTCTATTAACCGACCTGAATACCGCCTCTGGATATAAGGCCACCTGTTTTCAAAAAGGGGTGGCCTTATATCCAGGTTTGTTTTTTAAGTGGCAAAACCTTTTAGCTTTTGAAAAACGGTCGGTAAAAATTTTTTTTTTGTATTTAATCGAATCCTTACGATATTTATGACCAGACTATAAAAACAGAAACGATAAAATTTTTCAAAAATCGAGGCAAAAAAGTGCCCAACCCTAGGTGGGAACGAACTTTTGGGGGGTGGCCTTTTATCAAGGTTCGACTGTAAAAGGGGGCCACTTTTATGGCAGAACATTAGAAATTTAAATGTTTGTATTCTTCGACTGCCTCACCATGTTTTTTAACTGGGCCGTGGCAAAAAAAACTCTATATGCATTTTTTATTAAGAGTAATTCTCGAATCATGTCTAAGGTAAGTGAGTGCGCGCAACTTTAACTCTCAAGCAAGGGGCTTGAGGCCGGTGTTACTTTTTTGTAGTACCAAAATACTTATTTCTAGTACCAAAATTTTTATTTTTTTGAGCTTTTCTCTTTTTCTCCTCACTTTGTAGGGCTACCAGACAAATTCTAATATTTTTAGAATTGTCGCGCGACATTTTCTAATATTTTTAGAATTTGTCGTGCGACATTTTCTAATATTTTTAGAATTTGTCGCGCGATATTTTTCTCATATTTTTAGAATTTTTTCGGGGTCTTTCTGTTAAGAAATCTTTTTTTCAGTTGTTTCAATTATGAATGTGCATGCCTCTGCAGTCTGATAATTGACTGTATTAAATTATTTTAGTTTTGCTGTGATGAGCTCAAGTGATTCTGAAGATCAAGAGATTAGCTTTTTATCCAAAAACCAAATACAACAGCAAGAAACAAACAGGGCTGGAAAGAGCGTAATATGGTCTAACAGATACCGCTACATTTTTGCTCGGGTATCAACTCGTGTTTCGAATGCCTGAAATACAAAAAATCTTTAGGAAAGTACCAAGATGCAGGGATATGCTTTTTTAATTGCTGGCAAAAGGTCAAGAACCTTCAAGGTATTTATAAGAATTGCAAAGGGAAGGGATTTGTCAAAGTGGGTAGCCGCCTCTTCCATCTCACGAAGCGCCACAACCATGAACCTAAGTCAGGTGAATTTGAGGTCAGTACCTACTGTGCATTTTAGTGATTTTTTCTTTAATTTGCTCAGATACGGCAAAAATTGCAAGCAGGATATGATGTAGCTGAAGCGTCTCCTCTTTCAAAAACTAAAAGCATCGTCCGTTCAATAAAAAGGGGAACCAGCAGGCAGATAAGAGCACGTATACCGAAGGATGCAAGCATTGCTAGACAAATTCAGCGGAAAAAGAACAAGGTAGTTATGTTTTCAGATAGTGTGTCTACAAATATCCTGCACTGTTTCAGATAAATGCTTCTATGATTGATACTAAGAAAGCGAGTGAAATGCAAGTGCCCTCAGCTATGCAAAAAACAGAAGATGATCAACAGTTCCTGAGGTACGACTCGCGAACGCAAGAACCTGGTGAACTGACATTAGACTAGATATATTTCTCCAGGTTCTTTCTTAACACTGTCTGTTTTCGATTTGCCGTGGATAATGGTCTGGATGTCTCCGTTTGATCACCAGCTTTTGCAACGAACTTTACTGATTGCTTCCTATACAAAGTCTCCAAGAGGATTTCTGCAGGTAGATACCCTGTTCTGGTTCAAAGCGTATGCAATCATTCATTTGTAGTATCTTACAATGCATGCATTTGTCGATGGACGCTTTCTACCTGTCGTTTTTGTTTGGATGAAGAACAAGGACAACCTTAGCTACCAGTGAGTCTTTCAAGAAGTTTTACTTCACCGGCAGAGGACTTTAATATTACATATTACCATATTACATATTAGATTTCGAGCGAGCTCCTGCAAATGTACTCACTTCGCTGTTTCCTAATGCCATGCCAACCAAGTGTGCGTTCCACTTGTGTCAATCAAATCGAAAGTAGGCTCGCGGCATGGAATGAGTGACTTCTACAAGAATAATGACTTGCGCGATTGGATCGTACTATTCTCAAAGCTTAGATATTTGCCTAAGAAAGATGTCATCTGGGGGTTCATTGCGCTCATCTTTGCTTTTCAAAATCTTATCGATGCAGGAGCCGCAAATGAGGACTATAAAAATCGTGCCAAAGGTATAAGTTATCATACTCAATCTTACTGAATCAATATGACGTTTATTTAGCCTTTATTGATTATTTCAAAAAACATATCTTTTCCGTGGTACTGGTTGCAGGATGCAGCCTGCTCTGTTTCCCATTCATCAATGGAACGTCAATGAATACATTCGCAAGCAGCTTCCTGTCACAAACAATTCTGTGGAATCATGGAATCGAGACTACAAAGCTCACTTCGCTGGAGAGGAAAGGCAGATCGCAGTAAGGTTATACAGTTTCAAATCACAGAAGAAGAAGCAGTAAGACACACAATTGAAAGGTTTTTTTCATAACCTCGATCTATTTCACCTGTATCTCACTGTTTGAGGCATGAGGACAAGCCTGAGGAACTAGATGTAATTTTCTTAGAATGACAACAAAACTTCTCTATCAATAAAATTACTCTTCAAAGAAGTCTTCTTTTACATCTTTACTAGCTAAAATTTCTTCGCTATTTGTCGTAAGTAGGCATCTACTTTTGCCTTCATATTCTCAGAATCATCATCTAATATGGCATTAGTTGCTACGTCAATGGCGATGTTGATGCCCACTAGACTTAACAGCTTTTTGCCAAGCTGTTCTCCACTTTTAGCACTGCAATATTGCAAGAATTTTCGTCAAAAAACCTACAATTGTTTTATTCAATTTTTATCATAATAGTAGCTCAAGAAAATAGATCATACCTTGAGAACCGCCTTCGGTTCAAGTTCCAGTAAACCGCTGGTAGCAGATGCCTCAGCTTGCTTTGCAATTATTGCAAAAAAAAATAAATTATTGCAAAAAAATTACAAACATGACTAATTTCTCTCCGGTGGCCGGCGCTCCGGCGGCGGCGAAATTTTCAAAATGGAGGCGGCGGCGCTCATTTTCGAAAGCACCCGGCGGAGGCGGCGGCGCTTTTCATTTTTTTGGGGAACGTGCAAGTATGGCTATAGCCCTCTCACAACCACCCCCCCCCCTGCCTTCGCCCATGGTGGTAGTACTCAGATAGTAGTACTTTTTTATCAGGAGGTACTACCAAGGTTCCCAATTTACAGTGCCTATACGTATAGCATGAAAGTATAGCATAGTCTTCAGGAAATATTAGCCAGGTTTTCAAGTGGTGTTACCTATATACATGAGGGGTCGTAGCAAAAGATCGTTGAGTTGCAAAAGTATGAAACGAGATACTGTTCGTATTGCACATTTTCTAATGAATTAAAAATCCTTTTCAAACGGAAAAAAATCATTCGAAAAATATAATATAATTTTCAGGAAAATGAATTTTTTTCGATGAAAGGTTAGACATTTTAGGGCGCATTAGATACACCGGGCCTACCGGGCCGCAGGCCGAAAGATTTGAGGCCCGGTGTCGGGCCGGCCCGTGCCCAGCCTTGGCTACTTCACAATTCCTTAGTTTCTCTTTCTCTCTTTGGGTGTGAACTTGAGGGGAAATCACATGCTCAGAGATCATGAAAGTTCACGAGTCAAAAAAATAATGCATTAAATTTTTTAGGATATGTATTCGCTTGTCATCGCTGATCTAGAAAAATACATTCACAAAAATGTCGGTTTAGCTGAATATCTGACAAGATTGCAGCAAAGTGGCAAAGAACTTTTTATGATCACCAATTCACCTTTTACTTTCATGTAAGTATCTTTGTGTGTGATTTGTAATTTTTTCTTGTGTGATTTGCTACTTTTTCTACAGTTGATTTTTGCTAATCTGGGACTTCCGAGTGAAATTGAGAAATCGGCGAGCAAACGAAAATTCTAACATTTCGCAAAAATTCGCCTACACTTTTTTACGCAAAAGCTAAAATTAGAGTATACCATTGTTTTTGGCCCTATACGAGAGGAGGACAGTTTTTTGCCTTTGTTCCACTGTAGATTTTTTGTGAAATTTTAGGCGTTAGTCTTGGGCAAGGTTGGCCAGCGTATGTTAGGATAGACTCGAACATGAATTCAAGATATTAGTCTAAGATATGTCTGAGTGCGTCCTAACATACGCTGGCTTAACCTTGCCTAAACCTAAATCCTAAAATTTCACAAAAAAGCAACAGGGAGACACGGCTTTTCAAGCCGTTCACTTCGCCCTTTTGAAAAAAAGTTTTGCGGGAAATAGAAAAATTCTCAAATTTGACTAGAAAAACGTGTTTCGGACTTAAAACGGTTTCTAGTTTAGTAAATTCTGTATTTTGAAAATTCGATCTGTATTTTCTGCAAGGGGAGATTCTGTAATGCAACATCCGCATCTACATGCAAAAAAAGTTGCATTTTAACTTTTTGTTGAGTATTTGACCTAAGATCTGGACTTTCGTCTGACTTTTATTAAAAATGCCTTGAAATTCTGATATTCACGACCAAATTTTCGAAATTCTGTTCGACTAGTGTCTAGAGCAGATTCAGGGCCAAATTTGGTTTAAAAATTGTTGCAAAAAATGCAAAACTTGGGGTCTCCAAATTCAAAATAAGTTTAATTTAATTTTTTGCCTTGTATTTGACCTAAATTCTGGATTTTCATCGGGCCTGCAGTCAAAATTTTTTGGTAAAAGTTTAAATTTGATTTCTATGACCTACGTCTAATTTTTAATTTCACGTCGAATGAGCTTATAATAAAAAATAGAATTTTTTTTTGAAAATCGATGGTGTCAGTGGTATGGTCGGACTCGTGACCGTGAAGAATAATTTAAGTCAATTTGAAAAGCCGTGGGAGACCAAGGCAGAAAAACTGTTATCCTCTCGGATAGGGCCGTCTTTTTAGCTTGCAATAAGCGCATAATTGTTAGGCGCAGTATAGGTTAGGACCAACTTCTGTGCTTCGAGAAAAATTTTTAGTTTATAGGGTGGAGCAAGACAAAAATTGAGCTGGGAACCAACAAAAGCGAAACTTTTTAGCTTTTCTATTGAATTTTCCCAGAAATTATTGATAGTTGACTTGGTAAAATTTCAACTTTTCACTCTAACGATATTTTTAGGAACAAAGGAATGACCTATATGTTGGGTGAGCAATGGAGAAGTCTATTTAAATACATTGTAGTTTCCGCCAAAAACCAACCTTCTTCCAAAGCAATAGACCCTTCA
The DNA here is from genome assembly GCA_004194705.1 of Ditylenchus dipsaci. Lineage (NCBI taxonomy): Eukaryota > Metazoa > Nematoda > Chromadorea > Rhabditida > Anguinidae > Ditylenchus > Ditylenchus dipsaci. Next base: position 62,401 of record SADC01001340.1, read on the forward strand.
GGCTCTACAATGAAACAACAGACACATTATCATACGAAAAAATTACGCAACTGGAGTCGGATAAAATTTATGCTGGAGTATTTTTTTCATCTATACTATTGTCGACCCTAGTAGCGAATACCCGCCCATAAATTTTTCCTTTCAAAACTTAAGTAAAGAGTACCCAAATATATGTCCTAGACCCCAGAAAAAGTGCGTAAACTATTTATTAGTCAGAACTTCCGTATGCTGCCCTACCCCGGAGCCTAAGGGCCAAGCCTAAACACATTGTTCCAAAGGGTAGTTACAGCGATTTTTGAAAAGTCAGATTTGGAGGCGGTTATTCTCTACTAGCGCCCAATTTCCCTAAAGAAATATTTTAGGGCAATATAGCCGAATTTGCACAAAAAGCCACTTTCCGGAAACCTGGAGTTCTCTATTTTGGCGACCACATTTATTCGGACCTCGCAGACCCGAAAAGGTTGAGGTGGCAAAACAGCTGCGATTGTCCCAGAGCTAGCCAGGGAGATTCGAATTCAAGACCATGAGTATTGGAGGAAAGTTAGGTGGTTGGAGACATTAACACATCTCATTGAAAACCACCAGAAATATGCGGATGTGGATGCAGACACGCTTAATATAATCCGCCAATGGGCTGCTGAAAGAAAAGTCATAAGGTAAATTGGCTTTAAAAAGACGCAAACTACTAACAAACTTTTTAGGGAGCAGATAAAGGCGCTCTTCAACCCTAATTTTGGCTCGATGTTCAGAAGTATGCATTTATTTTTTACACCGTATATGCTCTAATAGTTCCCTTGATATGTTCCACTATATGCCATATTCTCTCAAACATAAGTTCACTGACTCCCTTCACTCTCTCTTAGATACCAAAACTAGGGAAGTGAAGCATGCTTTATCAACTTAGCTTTATTAAATAGAGCAGGGTTCTCATATGTACTTTATTTAAAGATTTTTACTATATTCTGCACCCTAAATCTGCAGAAATTTTGAGATTTCACATCGAAATCTTTATTTTTGGTACTTAAATCTCAACAAGCAAGCACTTGATACAATGGCACTTTTTCACGAAAAATGATTAAATGTACTTTATTTCGAAATTTTTAATGAGAGCCCAGACATAGAGTCAAAAAACTTCTTAAGGTTGGGATTTTTTTGAAAGTTAAAAAAATAGATGGCCATGCTCATCTATTGAAAAGATTTTAAAATGCCTCGAAATTGCATGAAAACTAAAAGAAGAAAGCCGGCCCCAAAATTGAAGGAACCTTCCGAAAAACAACATGGGTCCTACATGAGAAGAGGGATGTTTTTCGCCATGGTACGCCATGTTGTGTTTTTGTTACCAGGATTTTCATTATTCTCAACAAGATTTTTCCGAACCATCTTTTATAGCGAAAGATATACTTTTTTGTATGGATAAAATCTTTTATAAAAAGCAACGAAACACAATAGGGAGAAACAAAGCAAAAAGCACTCCATTTTTCATGTATGGACAAGCTACATTGAAATAATTCTATGAGTCCACAAATATCGTAGCACAGTGGCAACAAATAAATGTAATTTAGATAAAAAAATCAATTAAATATAAGGAAGGGAAATTGAGAAAAAAAGTTATTTTGAGCGCATTTTGTCAATTTGGAGGCGGGTAAATAATAGAGTATATACGGTATATCACTGGTGATTCACCGTGGTGAAAAACTCCAAAAATTTCAGCATTCCACGATATGAGCTTTTTTTGCCGTCGGTTGAGGTTATTTAGCAATTGTTGTTTGCATTGAACACAAGTATTGTCATTTAGCCGACTATCTGACATTTATACAAGCCGCCTGCCTAACCTCTTTGCCTACACTGATGAACACACATTTTTTCCAAAGAGAACTAGCCTGCCACACGAGATAAACATAAGTATCAACGTTCCGGACATGCCTTTGTGTTCCAGCAAAGCGAAGATACAAATCTTGCTGACTCCAATAGTTTAGATCAAAATTGAATTTTAACAGATACCATAGATTTAAAGAGCCAAAGATTGGTAAAATAAAATGTAAGAAGACTGAACTAAACCTTTAAAGGGAGCATAGGCGTACCATAAAGGGGCTAACCGGGCTATAGACCCTCCATGGGTAGGCCTATGCTCCCAGGATTTTTTCAGCCTTTTTAGCCTTTTTAGATCCCCCCGTCAGCCTTTTTAGACCTTTTAGATCCCTTTCCTCCCGTCAGAAAATCCTCTGTACGCCTATGAAAGGGAGGGTAGTGAACTTTCTATACCGTAATGTTTCTAATAGAAGCCCCGGGGCTTCTATTTTTCAGCATGTCTCTGTTTTGATATCTCCCACTTTGATACGATCAAACCTGTATATTACGACACCTCTTTGGACCGACCCTATGTGTCTCTATATCGAGGGCAAGTTTTGTTGAATTTTTTGATGACTAACGCAAAAGTTGTCGTTATATGGGGTGTCGTTGTAACTAAAGTCGACTGTATGACACTGTTTTTTTTATTTCTTTGCAACTTCTGAGAAGTCGTACTGCTAGGCAGTTAAGAATTCATCCCGAACAATTAAACAAGAGAGAGAGAGTGTGTAACAAAAAGAGTGGAAAATCTACATATAGTATTATCGAGGTGAAGCTCCGTAACGCTTTTTTGCATTTTTGCTTTTTAATCGAATTTTTCAACGCTTTCCAGCCCCGTATCTATATGTTATTCCGATAGAGTTTTTCAAGACGCATCCTTTGCGCTATTGTACAGAACTCCGACACGGTGCATTGCTGGTCAATATAGCAAAATAAACCTACCATAGGTAAATTTATTGAGGTCACAGGTTCAAATCTGGGTGGTAGCAAACACCTTTTTCGGTAAAAGTAGACGTTCAAAATCGTTAAAGCGTTTGCGCCACTTTGGATGGATAAGAAAACCACCACCAGGTGCCCAGGCAGCAGAAGTTTTGCGATATTGAGGAAAAGACTGTCGAAACAGAATTGACAAAACATTAAAAATAGGGCTGAAAAATGTCTGACCAAGCTAGCGAACGAACTTTTTGGGGTGGAATTGGAATATTTTGAAAGGCGGGTGCCAAGTCAATTCAAAAAATAATTATTTCGAAATGCAAATTTGTTAAGCCCCCCTTGTTATACGGTGGCCACAATGGAGGTGCGAGGTAGCGATAGACTTTTAAATAAATATTGAAAAGTATGGTGAAAATGAGGTACGCACTCAAGTTGATTCGAGCCAGCGGGGTCACGGCGTGTCAAATTTGAAAAACCGCGAATAGGAGATTTTCTGTCTGAGACAAAAATCAGAATATTGTCAAAAATTTCTTCATTTTCGACAAATTGCATGTTGAACTAAGTTAGTGGGTTTATACATTTTTTTCACACTTGTTCATCCATGTTTAGGCTCAAATAAAAGCTAGGGCTACAAGACGAATTTTAAATCTGGAAAAATAAAGCCATCTTTTTTGCTATTCAAGCAAAGTTTTAGTATGTTAATTTTTACCCCAAAATGCCGGTTTTCTCAATTTCAATGATTTTATTTAAAATTTTCGAATTTTGACAAACAATTCATAAATCTGAAAGTTCAGAGTCTGGCTTTCTGATCCACGTAAGACGTTTTCGAAATTATCAGCACTTGTAATTTCCCTGCGAACCAGATTTTTAAATTTTTTTTTATCAAATATTTTTGATTTTTTTAGAAATGAGTGATTAGCAGCGATTTTAATAACTTTTTGATGATGTTGAGAATTCAAACAAAAGCTACAAGTCTCAGCTTTCGTTTAAATATTTAACATCACCAATAAGTCGTTAAAATCAATGCTAATTACTCATTTCTATAAACTTTTCAAAAATGTCTATAGAAAAAATTTAAAATGTGGTCCGCAGAAAAATTACAAGTGCTGATAATTTTAAAAACGTCGAAAGAAACTTTTTTTCAAACAACAGGGAGGACCAAGGCAGTTTTTAGGGTTGTTTTTAGATTGTGTCCCGTCGACTGTACCCTCAAACCGCCTTGAACACACCCAAACCCAAACTTAAAAAAAAATTTCTTTAAAACAAAAAATAACATATTTTTCTAATTTAAAATTGTGTAAGGAATTAGGTTTTCAGGACCAAAACTGCGATTTTACCTACGCCAACCACAACACCTAGATAGGTACCTCCTGGTCCGGTGGATATCCACCTGGATGGCCTGAAAAGTAAAAGTTGCTCAAATATAACAAAAAATCATACTTTCTTATGTAAAAATTATGCAGTTGGAATAATTGTCTCACTACTTTTCCACAAAAATCATATTTCTTTTCAACAATTGCCGTAGCCATAGCCGTCACCATTTATGGCGACAAGTTCTTCTCCTCAATTAAACTTGCGTATGAACTAAAGAGGCTTGTGATTGGGTACACCGGCAAAGTGAACATCACTCGCACCGAAAAATGCCCGTTGAGTAACATTGCAAGCCGGCCAAGAGGGTACTGTGAATATCAGATGGATGAATCGTCCGGTAGCATTATAATAAGTTTTTTTATTGCATAATTTGTTACATTTAGGTGTTCTTGTCCTCTCATGGAACGACAACCGGCCCGTTATCATGTTGACAACAATCGACGACATCGAGGCAATGCATCCCGCCAGCCGTTGGTCTGCTAAAGAAAAGAAGAGAATTCATATTGCCCTACCAAACACAGTTCATGTGTACAACAAGTACATGGGAGGGGTGGATAGGATGGATCAAAACATCAACAACTACCGTGTTGCCATAGGGTCTAAGAAGTGGTGGTGGTCATGCTTTTGCTTTGGGGTTGACACTGCTGTCCAGAACGATTGGAAATTGTGGAGAAAAAGTAATCCGAAGACTGATTATCTGGCGTTCCGCCGCTATGTCGCCACATCTTACTTGCGTATGTACGCCAATCCATCAACAGGGACTGGCCGAAAATCCTTAGAGCCTCGTCAAATGACTTCCAAGCGTGTCAACAACAGTGTGAGGTTTGATAGACACGATCACTGGATGGTTACATCTGAATCACGACTTGTGTGTGCAGTCTGTAAGGAAAGGACTACTAAGAAGTGCGAAAAATGCGACGTTGGCCTGCATGATGATTGCTTCAAAGAGTTTCATGTGGAAGAGCCCTGACTTTGTGTCTTTTATGTACCTCAATAAACATAAAAAGGCCTAAATCTCAAAATTTTACCGATAACACACTGTTTTTGATAACATTTTTATAATAAAACCGATAATTTTACATCTATGTATGACTTTTCCGCAGCACGAAAAAAAATTTGTGTACTTTTTTGTACGCGTGGGAAAAAACGGGTTAATAGCGGAAGCCCATAGCCAGAGTCGGGCCCACATCTATGGGCTTCCGCTGTGCCGCTTTTGGATTCTCTCCATAAGCCTACCTCCCATCCTACCTCCCACACTACCTATCACACACCAAAACCACGGTCCTGTAGGGAATCTAAAAAACCCCCACAATAAGCCCACACCTCTGGCTTCCGCTCAGCCGCTTTTGGAATCTACCCATAGAATCTACCCATACCCTAGGTGGTGGAAGGTAGGGTGGGAGGTGGGCTTATGGGTAGATTCCAAAATCGGCTGAGCGGAAGCCCATAGGTGTGGGCTCCACCTATGGGCTTCCGCTACTAAGTTGGGAAATGAAAGTGCTAATCCCTGCTAATGTTTTGAAGAAAACTAGGAAAACAAAAGTGGAAGGAGACAAAACAACATACCGTATTTCCTCTAATAAGCCGACACTCTAGAGATAGGTCGAAATATAAGCCGACGTGCTCTAATAAGCCGACACCCTGAAGGGAGGTTGAAAAATAAGTCGACTGTCGGCTTATTAGAGGAAATACGGTATACATCGAAAAAAGAGCACATCCTAATTTAGAAATAATCCTAATTAGGATATTTCGACTGAATGATCCTGATCAGGATACTCTAGTCAAAAATATTGAAATACGTCGCGCGACATTTTCCGAAAATATTGGAAATTGTCTGGTGGCCGGATATTTTAGGAGCGATTAGGAAATAAAAAATCTTATTTTATCACGATTTCGATCAAAGTCTCATTCCTCGTGGCATGAAAAAACATTAAAACCCTCAAATGTTCATAGGGCTCTAGCCAAATCTTTTCTGCCAAACATTTTTCGAGCCAAAAGCACTATCGTGCTCAGCGTGAAATTCTGAGTTAGGATTCCCAAAGTCACGCGCGGGAGTCGCAGTGTTAAAATTAACAAAATTATGTTCAAAGCAGAGCTGTGTAAAGGATTTATATTTGAAGGACCATACTTGTTGATGCAAATGAAAATTTGGCAAATTCAAATGCGCGTGGGATACTTCTCTTTCGTCTCGCACTCTACTCTTTGGAGTTATTTCGAGCGACTCAAAAGAGTACAGAAGTGTCCCGCACGCATTTGGATTTGCCAAATTCTCATTTGCATCAACAAGTATGATCCTTTAACACGGGAAAGGCTGTGTGTACCAAAATATGCGTTTTCTGCAGAATTTCACGCTGAGCACGATGGCTGAAATAAAATTCGGAAAAAAAATTTCACGGAGGCCACTTTTTGTAAATTTTCAATTTCAACCATAAAATGCTCCTATTCAGCTCATAGGGGCTTTTGGACGAAAATTCAGGTGGTTGTGGCTTGGTTTCGTAATTTTCTCAAAAGTATATAGGACATTTTCAGAAAATAAAAGTATCACGTGATAGAGCGCAAAAACCACATCAGATCGCACTATTAGATCATAAGTGAGACTGTATTTTTCGGTAGCCTGGTCAGGAGTGAACGATTCTGATTTTATTTCGACGGGTTTGTAGTCAGTATTTCGAACTCAATATTCGTGCAAATTGTATAACAAAAGATAGCCAAGACCTTGACAAGTCTTTTTTTTCTAAAATTATCTGAACTTTAACATAATTGCCTATTTTGGTTAACTGTAAATATGGTTTAAACGTCTCCTAAGTAATTTTTATACGCCAGAAACGATAAAAAAAGTTGTTTTCTAACAATTTCCGCACTAAAAAGTGAAGTTCTCAACAAAAAGTTAGTTACCAAAGATTGACCAACTGCCTTGGTCCTCCAAGGTAATTAAACCAAAAAAGGGACCTATACATCTTGAAAAAATTTGAACATAGTTTTGATGGAATTTGAACATAGTTTTGTTAGCTGGGCCTACCGCATAAAGAAACTCTGGTATGCATACATTTTTATGCATCCAGAGTTACTTTCGACTGATTTGTGTCTAAGGTACGTGGGTGTGCGCATCTCAACCCCAAGCAACCAAGCCCCTGCGCCCCTTCGGGCTTTTGGACGAAAATTCAGGTGGTTGTGGCTTGGTTTCGTAATTTTCTCAAAAGTATATAGACATTTTCAGAAAATAAAAGTATCACGTGATAGAGCGCAAAAACCCCTTCGGGGCGCAGGGGCTTGGTTGGTTAGAGATGCGCGCACTCACTTACCTTAGACATGATTTCGAGAGAGACTCTTGATCATACATGCATTAAAGACCCTTTTTGCCCAGCTCCAGTGACCAAAACGTGGTAGGATACCTTAATATACGATATTTTACCTTGGGGGACCAAGGCAGTTGGTCAATCTTTGGTAGCCAACTTTTTTTTGAGAACTTTACTTTTTAGTGCGGAAATTGTTAGTAAACAACTTTTTTATCGTTTCTGGCGTATAAAAATTGCTTAGGAGACGTTTAAACCATATTTACAGTTAACCAAAAAATCTTATCTCTAAAACAGCTAAAAAACAGCTAAAATTCCAGCTAAAAATTTTAGCTGAATTTAGCTGTCTTATAGGTTAGTTTAAAATACTCTTTCGTCTTGATAACACTTTTTTCCCGTCATTTTGACGCCCATTCCTCTTTGAAAGATTTGAAGACGGCTCATTGAACACGGCTCATACCTTCTTTTACTTCTTCGTGCTTTTTTTCGTGTTTACCTGTTTTGGGTTTCAGCAAAATCGAGTCATCTATCTGCTTGAAGCATCATGGGCAAGCCGACCAGCGTCAAGGATGTGGACCAAGCTGAAGTTGTCGAGCAGATCACCGGTTTCTTGAAGAAGAGGTTTTTTGCATTTTAAGAAGACCCATATTATCTGTTCATATTTAGCGGAAAGGTCAAGGTTCCAGAGTGGGCTGATGTCGTCAAGCTAGGCAAGAACAAGGAGTTGGCTCCCATTGATCCCGGCTGGTACTATGTGCGCACTGCCAGCATTGCTCGACGTCTTTACATCAGATCGCCAGCCAGTAAGTGTTCAATTTCTGTTAGAATTTTACGGAATCTCTTAAATTTGGTTCAATGCTGGATGTCTTTAGGCATTAGAGCTTTCTGTGAGGCGTATGGATGAAACAAGCGCCGTGGAGTTGCACCCAACCACTTCTCTTTGGCTTCGGGATCCGTCACCAGAAAGGTTCTGCAAACCCTGGAGGGCTTCAAGTGGACTGAGAAGAGCCCTGATGGTGGTCGCAAGTTGACTAAGCAGGTAGCTAACTGTATTTTTACGTTCTAAAATTGATTAATATTTCGCTTCCAGGGCCGCAAGGATCTGGATCGCATCGCCTCTCAGTTGCGTCATATTGGTGCTGTTGAGAAAGTCGAATAAATACATCACTATGTTCCTTGTTTTGCTGAATGTGTTGTTGAAATAAATATTTAGATTATTATTTTTTGCTATTTGGAGAGAGTTGTGAAGAAAGTTGGTGGGTGTCCCATGTGCCAACAGAACCAAGTGACCATCCACTTTGATCAAAATTATTTTTACGTTTTTGGGTTCCAAAACCTATTTTCTGCACTAATTTGAGCATTCCAAAGACGGTTTGACAATAGCATAATTACGTCTTGCAAGATTTACAAGAACTGTGAAAATGCTGTCAAAACGTTTTTTCACTGCTGTCAAACTATTTTTAAAATGTTCGACTTATGGCGGAAAATAGGTTTTGTAACCCAAAATCAAAAAAAAATTCATCTAAGTAGTCGACCACTTGGTTTTGTTGGTACATTGGGCATCCATCAAAACTGAAATTAGTTCATAAGAAATGTTTGAATTAACGGCTGAATCTGAGTATAACCACCCCACTCGATGTGAGTGCAACCATCCCACTCGATATGACTATAACCACCCCACTTAAGTCTAATGTACCCCTCTACCATCCCCCCCCACAATTAAAAGCTGAGGATGTTAGCTACTCGATAGTGTAAAAATTTCTTAGTTTAGTACACAAAAGTGTTTCTATTTCAATTAAAATATTGGAATTGGAATTTACACATTGTAATTTGCAGCAACAATTGCACCCAGATCAAAGAAACTCTCATCGATCCACAGAGTATTGAGTCGCTGAATTAGAAAAGAGCAATAGACGTCAAAAATGACGGGAAAAAAGTGGTATCAAGGACGATAGAGTATTTTAAACTAACCTATAAAAACAGCTAAAAACAGCTAAAATACCAGCTAAAAATTTTAGCTGAATTTTAGCTGTTTTGAATTTTTAAATTCTCGTTTGAATTTTAGCTGTTTCTTAACTTTTTAGCTGTTTTGACATCCATGCTAAAACCCCCTTTTTTTCGTGAGGTCTTGCAGTAAAATTGTTTCGCCCTTACTTTTGTTATATTTGCTTGTTGTCTTGTGAGTCTTTGAACTAGTTCTGTTCCATTTTTCCTAGTGATCATTTTGGTATATTGAAAACGAAAAATGTTGAAGAAAGTCGGCCATAAATAAGCCAAACCAGGTACCATTCAAACTTTTCAAATTTCAGGTGGTTGGGAGTATGTGAAAATTACCTATTTTCAGATGCTCTTTACCCGTTGTTTTCCTTTCTCTTTCCGAATTTTTTTCAGCCATCGCGCTCAGTGTGAAATTCTGCAGAAAAAGCATAGTTCGGTGCACACAGCCTTTCCCGTGTTAAAAGAGGGCAAAGCTTTTTTCTGGAGCAAAAAGACTTTTTTTTGGGTCAAATTTTAGCTGGAGCAAAAAGGGGCAGCGACATATTGCGCCATATCAAATTGCGCCATATCAAATTGCGCCACATTCAAATTGCGCCGCCGCAAATTGCGCCGCCGTAAATTGCGCCACATTCAAATTGCGCCGCCGCAAATTGCGCCGCCGTAAATTGCGCCGCATTCAAATTGCGCCATATCAAATTGCGCCGAATTCAAATTGCGCCACCGCAAATTGCGCCGCATTCAAACTGCGCCACCGCAAATTGCGCCGAATTCAAATTGCGCCGCCGCAGATTGCGCCAGTAAAGCCACGTTTCCTTTCAATCAAAAAAGATTTTCCTTTCACTCTCACTTTCAGTGTGTACCAACGTGGAGAAATTGCCTCTCAATCTTTCTTTCATTCTAACTTTCAGTGCACCCAATGACTTTTTTGACACTCACTTTCTATCTAACGTATTTCGTGGGAATTAAAATTTTTCAGTCTGAACATCTAAACCAAGTGGTCGTCTACTTGGAGCAATTTTTTCACTTTTCGGGTTCCAAAACTAGTTTCTAGACTAATTCGGGCATGCTGAAGATGCTTTGATAGTGGTAAAATACGGGTTCTAGGGTATTTTTTGAGTATTGGTAAAATCGAGTTTGTAGACCACTGGCCCTTTTTTAGGGCAGAGGTTTCTGACTTAAAAAAAACGAATTAACTCTTGTTCCTAAAAAAAATCTTTTCAACAACAATCACTAGTTTATTATGTTTCGAGAAATGCATAACAATAAACCGAAAAAGGCACAACAGTGTAACATAAATATTGTGATTTAATTTCTTTGGTACTTTTCTAGATAGGCACCAATTGAGACAAAGAATTCCATCCGAAGTTGCCCACCACCATCGACGTAGTTGGTAACCAGCTGCTTAATTTGATCGGCGGAATAGATCGCTTTTTTCGACCTGATTCCACCTGTCACGCGCGCCAACGGATTGTGGAGACAACTAAACATTATGGTTTATATGCACGCTCAAGAAAAAATAATAGAGAAATTACAGTTCAATCTTCTGTCGGACCTTCTCATCATCTGTTTGAAGATTCAAGATTACATCTGCAAGCGACGGATTGTCATGACTGAAGTACCGATTAAATTTTCTCCCACAAGCCCGTTGAATGCTAAATCCACTAGGCTACTCACCGGCGTGTCACGATTGCTTTCTGCTGCTGAAATCGCTTCCGAAAGCCTCTTCCTGACCTTAAAGTATGAGATAAAAAACCACTGCAAGAAGGAAAAAAACTTCAACGAGAGCTGTATCAGGGAGATGACCATGATGCACCTTCTTTTCCACCAGATGCTCTTGGTTTGTTGATATCGCTGTTGCGCCACAATTTTTTTTCGGGCACTCCAAATCCATTTGCCATCACATTTGCGCACCTCACGGAACCTCATTGAATAGCCATTGCAAAAGCCAAGGACATTGCCTCTTTCAGTATGAAATACTCTGACCATTTGCTAAACTGATCGTTAGAGCACATGAAAACAGGTTAAGACGAGAATTTTAAAAGGTTTAATGGAGATGTTTCATTACACTACACAATGGCGCAATTTGAATGCGGCGCAATTTGCGGTGGCGCAATTTGAATGCGGCGCAATTCGCGGTGGCGCAATTTGAATGCGGCGCAATTTGCGGTGGCGCAATTTGAATGCGGCGCAATTTGCGGTGGCGCAATTTGAATACGGCGCAATTTGAATGTGGCGCAATTTACATTGGCGCAATTTACGGCGGCGCAATTTGCGGCGGCGCAATTTGAATGTGGCGCAATTTGATATGGCGCAATTTGATATGGCGCAATATGTCGCTGCCGCAAAAAGACTTTTATTTGGCGCAAAAAGATTTTTTTTGGGTCAAAAAGACTTTTTTTTTGGGTCAAAAAAGGCTTTTTAAGCCAAAAAGACTTTTGCTAGGGGTTAAAAAACTTTTTTTTTGGAGCAAATTGGCTTTTTTGGTGCAAATTTTTTTAGTTGTAATTCTGCATTCCCTTTTATTTTTCTAACGGGCGACGGTCAATTCATCTACAGTAAATTCATCTACAAGTAAATTCATCTACAAGGTTCAAATCCCTGTGGAGGTGATCCATTTTATCAGAATATTCGAATCCTAGTGGTCATGAATCATTTTTTATACTCTTGGCACCTTAAAGGTCCAAACCCCAAAATTTGAGTGGGTATCTTCGGGTAGGTGGATCACCCTAGACGATCTGAAAAAGTTAATCAAATTAGAAAAAAAATTAGTCCTATAATACGTAAGATATTGTGAGAAATTATGTTTGATAGGACAAAGAGTGCGATTTTACCCATCCGGACGGTAAAACCTAGGGTTAGTACCCTGGGCTCAGGTGGATATCCACCTGAGCCCGTAGCTGGCTTGTAAAATTAAAGTTTGTTAAAATCAAAAACAAATCATCTTTCCTAACCCAAAATTGTGTGGGTAAGAAGGTTCAACACGATAAAAATTGCAAACTTAGCTACCCAAATTCCAAAACCCTGGGTGGGTACCACATGGTCAGGGAGATATTCATCTGAATAAGAATTTTTTCCAAATCGAAAATAAACTACTTTTTGTGATATAAAATCTTGTACAGAATTGGGTTTGATAATACTGAAATTGTTATTTTTGCCATCAAAATAAAAAAAAACATAGGGTGGGCACATCCTGGCGAAGTGGACATCCACGTGGATGACCTGAAAAAGCATAAATTTGTCAACAACCGATCCTATCATGTACAAAAAGCTATGGGGAAACCTGTTTGACAAGACCAAAAGTGCATTTTTACCCACCCCAACCACAGAACATGGGGTAGGTACCACCTGGTCAGGTGGATATCCACCTGGATGGTCTGAAAAATAATTTTTTTGAAATAAGAAAAACCCATTTTTCTGACTTAAATTTGTGAAAGTAATTGGATTTGTTATTACCTAAGTTGAGATTCCCCCTACGCGGAGCGAAATGCCTTGGGTATTCTTCGGTTAGGTGGATATCCACCTGGCTGCCCGATAAAAATAAAACTCCGCCAAAGTCGAAAACAACCCACTTTTCTTGTGTGTGGGGGTCATGTTTGACAGGTGGTATAGGGGTCCGGGGGCTACAGAATTGCTAGCAAGGTTTTACATATGTCTAAATTGAAATAAAAATCTTTTTTTAGGCCAGCCAGGTGGATATCCACATATCCGAAGGTACTCGCCTCGGATTTCGGGGTTCAGGGTTTTTAAGGCCTCGCCTAAGTTTTTAAAAGGACTATAAAAGTAGTTTTAAGACACAGTTTCCAAATATCGAGGCCAAATGAGTGTCCTTGAAAAGGGATGCTTCCTACCGGATTCGAACATTCTGATAAAATGAATCACCTCCACAGGGATTTGAACCTTGTAGATGAATTTACTGCAGATGAATTTACCGTCGCCCGTTAGAAAAATAAAAGGGAATGCGGAATTAAAACTAAAAAAATTTGCACCAAAAAAGCCAATTTGCTCCAAAAAAAAGTTTTTTAACCCAAGCAAAAGTCTTTTTGGCCAAAAAAGTCTTTTTGACCCAAAAAAAAGTCTTTTTGAACCAAAAAAATTTGACCAAAAAAAAAGTCTTTTTGACCCAAAAAAATCTTTTTGCGCCAAATAAAAGTCTTTTTGACCCAAAAAAATCTTTTTGCGCCAAATAAAAGTCTTTTTGCTCCAGAAAAAGCTTTGTCCGTTAAAAGAGGGATGAAAGCTGTTAAGGAGATAGTCTTGCCACGAAAGGATTATATTTAAGGACAATGGCTGTATGTGAATTTCCCCACCAAAAGTGTGAAATTCCCCACCAAATTAATTAAATTCCCCATCAAATTCAAATGCGTTCTAAAAATAGTGAATTTCCCACCAAAATTGTGAAATTCTCCACCAATTTTTTTATTTCATTGTCTGTGCTATTTATCGTGTATGAAAAGTCGAGCATTGTCTCTTTTTCGTTCATGGAAGGCAGTTCTAGTAATTATCCCGCCGGAATTTCGGTTTCTCATGTTTTTATCACATGGGCGAATCAGAATTCCAGTCAGATGGGCTTAATCGCTCAGAATTCCAGGTTTAGGATGATTTTGAGTGGTTCAGGGTGGAGTTCTGAGCGATTAAAAAAGTTTACCCCCCTTTAGTAAACCCTCAAAAAACCAACTTTCAGGGGCTTCTGGCCATTCCGGGGTGGGATTCTAAGCAATCCAAGTCATTTTCAGGCTAAGAAATTTTAATTCTTGCAAAATTATGCAAAATTTGGTTGGTCTTGGACAGAAAAAGGCATGAATAATTTTTTAAAAAATTTGGTGGGGAATTTCACAATTTTGGTGGGGAAATTCACTATTTTTAGAACGAATTTGAATTTGGTGGGGAATTTAATTAATGGCATAAATTGATTTGGTTTGCTAAAAACCTGAAATATGCCACGAAAAACCTGAAATATGCCACGCTACTGTCGGTACTTCTCTAGTTGACATCACACCTTCAATTTTGATGTCAACTTCCGGGTCAACTTCCGTGGCCAGTAAGCAGCTCTTCGGTCACGCAAGGGGATTTTCCATTACAACACGGCTAAAAAAAGTAAACTTCATGGCAGGCTCAAAGTAATCTTGTATAGGGAAGTATATTGGTTCAGCAAAGATGACATGCAAGTTCATCAGAACATGAAATGAAGATGTCGTGAAGCTCATTTGAACTTCATTTAACCCTCGTTTGAACTTCCAAGGACAAAGGTTCAAATGATTTTAAAAAGGTAGATTTGAGGTTGAAATGAACTTTAGGGTAGGTTGAAAAAGGTTGGCCGGAGGTTGAGTTCAACTTAAATTGAACATAGAGACTTCGCTATACAAGATTACTATGAGCCTTCAATGAACCTTTTTCGAACTTCAAATGAACTTTAAAATATGACTATTAAAAATCGAAAAAAAGTTTTCCACTTTCTTTTCAACTTCCTTTGAACTTCCTAGCAACTTCCCTTCAACTTCATTCTCATCCTAACCTCCCTTGCTGGCTTTTTCTTAACCTCCACTGAACTTCAATTGGATCTTTTTTGAACTTCAGGTTTTAATGTGGCGTTTCCTCACGGGATGCGAACTTGGGACAAAGCTTTTTTTTGCTGCAAAAAGACTTTTTTTGCTGCACAAATTAGTTGATGCAAAAAGTCTTTTTTTCGCTGCAAAAAGTCTTTTTTTCGCTGCAAAAAGACTTTTTTGCTGCAAATATTTTTGCTGCAAAAGACTTTTTTGCTGCAAAAAACTTGTTTTTGCTGCAAAAATTCTTTTTTTCGCTGCAAAAAGACTTTTTTTGCTGCAAATCGGCTTTTTTTTGCTGCAAATCGGCTTTTTCTGGTCCAAACTATTTTAGCTGTAATTTTGGCGTGCGGTCAATTGGTCCACAGGTCAATTGCTCCACAAAATGATTTTCAAATTAATCTTTTTGTCTGTGAAGAACTTCTGTTATTTTAACAGTTTTTCGATAATTCAGCCTTAACCCTACTGGTTAATCTACGCACCAACCAAACCAAGTGGTCATCCTTTTGTTGTTAAATTATTTTTTATGTTTTTCGGGTTCTATTACCTGTTTTTTACACTAATTCGAGCATTCTAAAGAGGGTTGATAATAGTAAAATTCCATTCTGTTGGGTAATTTATAGTTTCGTTAAAATTGCTGGAATGACCCTAAAAGCTGAACTGGTGTTAAGGTAGTAGTACGGTACTAGTACCAAGGCATTGACCAGGTACCGTACCATTTTACCACTATCAAACCATCTTCAGCATGTCCGAATCAGTCCAGGAAACGGATTTGGAACATGAAAAACGTGAAAAAAAATTTGCTCCAGGTGGACGACCACCTGGTTTGGTTGGTGCGTGGATTAACCAGCAGGGTTAAGGCTGAAGTGGACCAACACCAATTTTTGTCTTGTTTGAGTTCTCATCTGTGAATTTTTTGCAATTTTGTTTACTTAGAGTTCGTCGTTCCAACGAGTTCGTCGTTCGGTTGTTTTACTTATGCCAGACACTACTGTCGTATTTATACTAGCCAGAATCGGCGCCAGACAACATTGCCCGTGCCCGCACCGGACTATGTACTTTCGCAGCAGAACAATAAGAAAAACACACCTGGCTTTTCATTTATTTTCACATGCTTTTTACAATAGAAGACAATCACTAGGAACATACTTTAACCACAAGGCTAAGGAGCTATTAAAAATTGTGATATTTAGAATTAATGAATAATTAACATTAAGAATATCGCGAGACTATATGCGTCACTGGTTGACTGCCCAACTCTCTGCTGGCATGGGAACTGGATGGATCAACTGGCCGGACATAATTCTGCGCTTCAGCTCTGACCACATTAAGCTCCTTTCTTTCGTTACATTCTTTAACATGGACCTAAAACAATACTAGCATAAAATGAAGGCTAAACAGAACTTTGGGGCCCCACTCGCCAAAACCCTAGGGGCCCAGTCATTTTAAGTCTAATCTATGCGAAAAATAAATGAGGCGCAAATTCAAATTGAATATTTTTTTGCATAGATTAGACTTAAAATGACTGGGCCCCTAGGGTTCTGGCGAGTGGGCCCAAAGGTTCTGTTGCTGCGAAATGAAAAATAACATTTTAACTAAATTACCCATTTTCAAGAGCCCGACGAGAAAGATAAGGCAATACCTTAAGATATTCAATGTTCAATAGAAAAACGACAAAAACCAAGACTACCTCTTCCACAGGACCGAATGGCAAATATTTGTAGACGGAATAGCCAGCTTGTCCAAGAGAAAAAGAGACTTGATCACACCTAAGAAATTTAGATAACACCAAAACCTGTGACGAAAACTAAACATACATCCCATAGAGCTGGGCAAAACAAACGACGCGTTCACTAGGAGCAATGCTTCTGTCTTTCATGAGCTGAACTGCGTTCCGAACGGTGGCTTCATTGTGGCTTGCGACCATAACAGAGACATGACCCGCACCACGTTCCATCCTCTCATCAACTAGTCTTTGCAAGCATCGGTGATACATATCAGAGGTTGCCTAAAGACACAATACAATAATAAGAAACCTTGGCGCTAGCAGCGAATAGTAGCGAAACGCGAATAGGCCCTGCCCCGGCCAGCGTACGGAAGTTGTGACTTATAAATAGTTTATACGCACTTTTCTGGGGTCAGGGACATATATTTGGGTACTCTTTACTTAAGTTTTAAAAGGAAAAAGGAGGGAGGGTGGGTTGGTTATACGCTACTAGGGCGGAAATCTTTCATTAAAAATAACCTCGTAATTCTCGTTGACTGGATCCTCATATCCTATGGCTGCAGCACGCTTTCTTTCCTGCTCCATGTATGCACCTCGAACTAGCTTAGCACCAAAATGGAAATTTTCTCTTCGTGCAATGTGCATGTCAATGGACATGGCATTGAGGGTATTCTTGAGATAAGCCTGAGAAACACAACGCGTGGTGTGAAATTAAAGTTTGACAAAGATACAAACCTGATATGTGTTGAGAATCTGGCCGCCTTCCTTGTTATACCTAAAAGTTATATAATTAAGGATTTCAAAAAAGTGAGGTTATACTTTCTCATCAAAGCAATTGTAAGACGAGAGATTGCTGGTTGGAAATAGGTCTGCTCAGCGTCGATCCGAAATATAGTGATAATCAGAAAAGTACACTAATTTTTTTAGCCAACCATTATCCTAATTCCTCTTGTAGCGGCACAATCAGCAACAGTTACCTAAACATTAGCAGAGGTTAAGAATTTATTATCGAATTCTGAACCCTTACTAATCGCTGCATCATGTTGCTGCACTAAAATAAAGAACAGAGTATCATTCACTAGCAAGTTATATCAAAAAAGATACTTCTTGTTGCTCGCAACGGTTAAGTTGCAAATCAATGGCTCCAACTGTCCGTTTTTGATATTCAGCACTCGAAACATCTGCAAATTAACATCAAATATGGAGCAACAGAACCTTTGGGGCCCACTCGCCAGAACCAAAGGGGTCCCAGTCATTTAAGTCTAATCTATGCAAAAAAATGTTCAATTTGAATTTGCGCCTTACTTATTTTTCGCATAGATTAGACTTAAAATGACTGGGACCCCTTTGGTTCTGGCGAGTGGGGCCCAAAGGTTCTGGCTAGCCTCAAATATTGCTACACTGAGTAAAGAAGGAGGTGTCATGTCATGAATTTTGATGTCATGAATTGTGATATCATAATTCACCTTTGCACAATTTGTTCGAAGTCATTTTCTGCACTTTTTTGTAAGACATACAGGACAGAATTAAGAATCTTTACCATCCAGAGTAGTGAAAAGTTTAAAAAAACTACTGACGACATATCAGAGTTGAAGTCAAGCAATCGACCCACTCGTAAAAGTCCACAAAGCCTAAAATCACTCAGTGTCAGTTTGTATGAAATGATTGTGAAAACAAGTAACCATCATTATCGAAATCGACTATTTTGAACCAGTCTTCAATAGCTCCACACTTGATGCCGAACTTCTATAATACCACAGTCCCAATCTGAGCAAACTATTGTAGCTAAAACCTCTATTTGTTTCATAAAATCGTCCTTGCTTATTCTGCGCAACACTAGATTTTCCCAGGTTGAACCTGTTATCGTTTTGAACAAATTTTGCGTCTGGGCGATGGTCTCTGACAGCCTGCATAAAAGACGTCGAAATAGGGTCAAAAGAAGCTGACAAAAACATACTTAAGCAGTAGTTGCGGTCTACCAAGAGCAGTCAGTTTGATCGCTGAAAATTATTGTCGTAAGTCGTAGCCGCGTAGCAACAGTAGCGAAAATAATAGTCCAAATACCTGTAAAACCTTGCTTGTTCGTCGCTTTAGCCACTTCAAAATACAACCTTTGAAAATAAATAAATGCAAAACGTGCACCTACCAGCGTCAATACAGTCGCAAAACACTTCCACATTTTTGTCACACTCCTTTTCGCTGGCATAAAAGTAAGTTCTGCAACAAAGATGTACTTAAAACTTCAAAACGCACTTATACAAAAAATTACCTTGCTGAAACCACGCCCAGACGACGATCTCCTGTAAGGAAAAAATTTTACAAGAGAAGGAAAGCACATAGGAGGTCTTGACTTTTAGTACTACTTCAAATAAAGGCGGGACCAGCAATTTTTTGTAAGAACTCTGATTCTGATGATCTCATGCTACTTCTTAAAACTAGACAGAAAATTTCGGCGTAGGTAGTTTTTTCTCCTTTTGGTATGCCACCGACTGAATACAAAACCTGACTAGATACACCGACTGGATACACTTAATTACTGAATTTTAGCTGAGTGGTGGGATTGTATATGATAAACATATTTTCAACCTTACCAAACCATGGTAATTCATACTATTCCCTCTAAGAATAATATGTAGCACATATTTTTGGCCATACTGTGGTGTTTATGGCTTTATATTTTGTGATAAAAACTTAGGTGAAATCTTAGGCTCATGGTAGGCCAGCGTAAGTTAGGACAGGCTCAAACGTGTTTTTCGAACTATGAAAAAGTTCGAAAAAGGTGTTTGAGTTCATCCTGATGTAGAGTTGGCTATCCCGTGCCTAGACTTGAATCATAAAAACGTGAAATATTATGAATGGGGATTGAGACTGTATCCAGTCGTCAGGCGCTCCATTTGTGCATTTTTGCAAAAAAGGGGATAAAAGGCTACGACCCGAAAATTTCGAGCACATCGATGAGAACGCATATAAATATTTCTCGAGAGATAAAATCACTACTGGTCCGCGCCTTTTTTGATGTCGGGCACAGGCATGCCTGCTAAGAAAAAAGAGTGAGGAGGGTCGCAATGGACTACCACTTAGAAGTAAGTGGCCTCGAAAAGCAGTCTGTACCTCCTCATTTTCTGTTAAAAAACGTATGCAATCCGATATACCCGTCAACCACGGTGAATTTCCTCCTAGTACCCTCAACAAAATAAAAAATTACCGAATTCTTTATGGACTGTGTACTGCTGATGAGTTTGATCAAGCGCTTTCTTGTCCATATTAGAAGTTATTGCCTAAAACTTGAAGGTTAAAAAGATTAAGATGTTGTTGTTCAAACCTCAGGTAAATTTTCCTGACCGACAATTCCCTCCACAGCTTTATCTTCCGCCTCACCCTGTGAAATATCTGATTCAACCTGAAAAGCAAGAATTGGATGAAATTTTAAATTCAAAGGATTAACCGACCGAATAATCCAAGATGGCTTTCACTCCAAATCGAGCCAATTTCGCACTCGTTTTTTCTACCTGATAATTCACAGGTAACACCCAACTGACACGAAAATTCTGAATTACCCACCTCTTCGTGAGTTTCACCCGCCACAAAATGACCATAGAACGTAGACTTGAGGAGTGCTGTGAAGAGCGTTCGACCAAGCATCTTGCGCATGATTTGCAAAAGTCGCTGGTTGTGCTGAACCAAGAAGTCGATAGTACATAGACGGAAGACCAGCAAGCCTCGGAACAAGTCTCTGTTTGTTTTGCTCTGCAAGAACCCTCGGGTAATCCAGTTCACAACTAAATGTTATACAGTTGAGTCTCGATACAGGACCAACCGTCGGCACTAGACATCAGTGGTATTATACATCTATATCAAGGACGATCTTACCCATAAAGTTCCTTTTTCGCCGGCCAACAAATAAAATTAATGTGGTCTTACATCGAGTATGGTCTTAAATCAAGACTTAACTGTATCCTGAAAACAAACCTTGAATGCCTCCTTAGCATTAGTAAAGGAGAGATCAAGCCGATTGTAGCATTCTTCCACCTCTTTGTTGAGACTTGCAGATGCCGCTGATGGATTGGCAGCAGGAGGAATACCAGAAGAAAGAACCCGTCTTGCACAATAACTATTTGCTGGAAGCTTAACGAAGCATTTTGACACTCGACATATTATTGTTCCTCGGCTGGCGGCATTTCGACTTAATTTACTGCAGCTACCTCTGAAAAATTAAAGGTGGTCGTTTTTAAAAGGAGGGGGTTTCAAATCATAATGCAAATATTTTGAACTCTCAGGTTCAAATCCCCTGGGTGCACACCCTATTCTTTAATCCGTTTTTTTTTTTTATAGACAATTTTGGTATTAAATCATAAAATGATGAGTCTCTTAGCTGTCTCAGTCTCTTGGCTGTCAAAACCAAACCATCACCACGGGGTTTCATAAGCTACTAGAGCTGCCTGAAAAGCAAAGACGTAGCTAAACCTTCGTTTTAATTGCAAATCTATCATTTTTGGGTATTCCTCACAGCGGTATTTGGTATTTAACTAATTGGTATAATTGGTTTAATATTTAATTGCCCGTGTAACGCGCTGGTATGCCCCTTAAAGGGGCATGCCCACGCTAATAAGAGGTGGTGCCCGGGAATTCAATTTTTTCCCTAATCAGTGAACTTCTCTACGGATTTTTCAACTTGGTTTCTAACAAAACAAGGCCTAGAATTCAGTTTTAGGTATACAGTCGAGAGCAAAAGACACTTCGCTACATGGACACTTCGCTACGGACAATTCGCTACATTTTTCCAATTTTTTCGGCAAATTTTACCGAAAAAATTGGAAAAATGTAGCGAACTGTCTGTAGCGAAGTGTCCATGTAGCGAAGTGTCCTAGATCCACAGTCGACGCTCGATTTAACATACACCCGATTTAACATACGCTCGATTTAGCATACGGTCAGGCTCAGTCCCGACAAATAAAATCCAATTCGATTTAACATACGGTCAGTGGCGTACGCAGGAATTTCTGACGGGAGGGGGGGGCACCAGGCCATTTTGAGGCCATTTTACCTACACCGTTTTGAGAGAAATCTGACGGGGGGGGCACGTAACCCCCCCCCGATCCTGCCACACTAAAGTGTCTGATCAACTGGATGATCCGCTGGCCAAAGAAAGGTACGAGGAAATGAAACAGAAATCAATTTTGGATTATTATGCTCCTCGAGAATGATTGTTATGTTAACCTTTTGTTTGTCATTATCTGAATAAAAGTCTCCGATGAATGTAATACACTGTATACCTCTACTTAGAAAAACCTCGATTTAACATACGGCAGGTGAATTTAAGTAACAGTGCCGCTCGATTTAACATACGGTTTCGCTCGGTCCATATGCCGTATATTAAATGGAGCGTCGACTGTAGTTTTGTTAGAAAGTACAGTCGACTCTCGATTTAACATACGGGTAAAACGGAATTTTGCAGCAAATTCTCGTAATTTTGCAGCTAATTCAGCAAATATTAGTTAATTTTGCGGGAATTCGAATTTCCTAGTCAAAAGATGACTTGGATCGCTCAGAATCCCAGCCCGGAGTGGTCAGAAGCCCCTGAAAGTTGGTTTTTTGGGGGTTTACTAAAGGGGGGGGGGATTAAACTTTTGCGAAAATTCGATTGGCGGATCAGAATTCCGGTCCGATCGCTTAATCGCTCAGAATTCCGCCCTGAACCACTCCAAACCGTCATAAACCTGAAATTCTGAGCGATTAAGCCGATCGGACCGGAATTCTGATCCGCCCAATCGAATTTTCGCAAAAAGTTTACCCCCCCCCTTAGTAAAATCCCAAAAAACCAACTTTCAGGGCTAATTACAGTTGCGGAAAAAAGTTACCGCCCGATCAGAATTCCACATTTTTTTGAGAAAAACTGTTTGAATTTAATTATTTTTCAAACGGAAAGGGAAAACGAAATAGACAGTCTTGTAGAGAATTCACGCTCTACAAAACTGGTATTTTTGTTCAAAAATTTCATTTAAAATTTATGCAAAAAATCGCAAAGTTTGAAACAATGCAAAAATAAGGTCACGAAAAAAGTTACCGCCCGATAACATTTATTCCAAACAACGCACCAACTGTATTTCCGCAACTGTATTTTGAAACGGATATCATCTCACTCCTGGTTCGACTGTGTCTCGGCTACAATTTGGTAGGTCAAACTATTTTTTTTGATCATTCTAAGAAAAGTTATGACCATCAACATGAAAACGTCGATTCCTAGTCAAAATAAAAAATCTAAAGAAAGACTGTTTGTCACATAAATAATAGCTTTTCTCAAAAATGTCGATGAAAAGATTACATCCAGTGCACTATTCGAAAGCTCTTTGATTTCTCTACAAAATGACATGTGACCGTTTTTTTAGAAAAGTACAGGGCTGAGAAACGGACGGTTGGACTTCGACAAGATCGGACCGGAATTCTGATCCGCCCAATCGAATTTCGCAAAAAGTTTACCCCCCCCCCCCTTAGTAAAACCCCCAAAAAACCAACTTTCAGGGGCTAATTAGCTGCAAAATTACGAGATTTGCTGCAAAATTCCGTTTACCCTTAACATACACCTAAAAAGGGCGAGCTTTCGATTGCGGATTTTCAAATGCGGATTCCACATTCGCGGATTTCACATTTGCGGAATCCACTTTAGAGACTCCACAATTGCAGATTCCACATTTGCGGATTTTTATTTTCGGATTTTGCTTTTGCGGATTCACATTTGCGGACATTGAAATGCGGATTTCACATTTGCGGATTTTCAAGTGCGGATTTTTATTTGCGGCTTACATATTTGCGGAACTTTTTTTGCGGATTTTCACTATTTTCGTATTTTCATTTGTAGATAGCGAATTTTCAAATTAGTTCTTACGCATTTAGAAATAAATGGCTGAATTAGCCTCAACGGTGTACGACTAAAATATATCAATCGTTTTAAACACTTAATAAGAGGTGGTGCGCGGGAATTCAAATTTTTTTCCTAATCATTGAACTTGTGTATGGATTTTTCACTTGGTTTCTAACAAAACAAGGCCTAGAATTTAATTTTTAGTATAGTTTTGTTAGAAATCAAGTTGAAAAATTCGTACACGAGTTTGATGATTAGTGAAAAAATTGAATTCCCGGGCACCGGATTTTATTTTCGTGGGCATGCCTCTTTAAAAGAGAAACTCTCCAGGCGTTGTGGGTACCCACCAGGTGGCTGAGATACCTTTTAGATAGGCAGTTGAGGTACACTCCCGGCGATTCAAGTACCCTCCAGGTGTTTCCGGTGCTCTCCGTATGGTTCAGGTACCATCAAGGTGTTTCAAGGACGCTCAATGTGGTTCAGCTATAATCCAGATGGTTCAAGTCAGAGGGAGTACGAAAAAACCAGACTAAAATCTACCATTTTCAATGAAAAAGGAAACGAAACCTTTTTTTAAAAAACAAGTTTAATCAGAAATGTTTGTGCTTAAAAGAAAGCCAAGATTTTATACTTGAGGGCTCCTCAGAGATATCCGACATAGGTTTGGAAATTAGGCTTGAACACGAAAATCCACTCTGAATCCAGGCTAAAATCCACCATCTTTAATTGAAGGGGTGGGGGCAGTGCAATGAAAATTTTTTTAGAAGCAACTTCAATCATGCATGTTTGTGCTTAACAGAAAGGCAAAATGTTTACTTGAGGTTTCCGGCAAGACGCCCCGTCTCAAATACCATATAGAAATCCCAGGTATCAAATCCTTTGTTCATTAGGCGGAATCTAGGATTTTAAATGGAAGAGGGTCTCGTTTGCGGCAGTGTTGCAACAGGTGGCATTCAGGCCAACAAGTGAAGTTTTGAAAAAATCAATTTTTCACCTTCATTGCTAGTTTTCTAGTGTATTCTATCAGCGCATCTAACATTTTTATATACAAATCTAAAGACGTTTTCGTTATTTTTTTCGAAATCTTGCAAGCGCATATCATAGCGGAAAAATCGAAGCAACCTTTATAAAATTTCACAAAAAATAAGGTGCACTCAGATATGACCTGAAAAACCACTTCTTGCTAACCTTGGTTCGCTGTTTCGTACGTCAATATAAGGTCTCTGATTGCTTGATCTGTTGCTGTAGCTTGATCAGAGCGTAGACGGCTGGATCTTTTCATATTCGCTCAAATTCGTTTCGGTAGTTTTTCTTCTTTAATAGCTCTAAAATAAGTCATTTATGAGAAGAAAAGTAGAATTGAGTACGCATATA
Source organism: Ditylenchus dipsaci (assembly GCA_004194705.1). Taxonomy (NCBI): domain Eukaryota; kingdom Metazoa; phylum Nematoda; class Chromadorea; order Rhabditida; family Anguinidae; genus Ditylenchus; species Ditylenchus dipsaci. The sequence continues at coordinate 87,346 of SADC01001340.1, forward strand.
ATAATCCGCAAATGTTAAGTACGCATATGAAAATCCGCAAATGTAGAGTACGCATGTAACAAGTCTGCAAATTTAAAACTAGAGTTCGCAAGTGTGTGCGCAACTGTGAAATCCGCATTTAAAAATCCGCAAATGTAGAGTCTGCAAATGTGGAATCCGTAAAAAATCCGCAAATGTGCAATCCGCAAGTGTAGGATCCGCAAGTGCATATCCCATTTGAGAGTACGCAAATGTAGAATCCAACTGTGTGAATCCGCATATGACAATCCGCAAATTTAGAATCCGCAATAAAAATCCGCGATCGAATACTCGCCCCAAAAAGTTCGTTCCCGCCTAGGGACCGACACTTTTTTAACTCACTTTTCGACATTTTTTACTTATTCTGTTTTGACAGTCTGGTCCCAAATATCGTAAGGATTCCGATTTCCCGATCGTTTTTCAGAATCATAAAATATTTACATCTAAAAAATCGAAACCTCGATTTAACATACACCTGTTTTGGATTTAGCCGTATGCTAAATCGAGGTTTTGATTTTTTAGATGTAAATATTTTATGATTCTGAAAAACGATTGGCAAAATCGGAATCCTTACGATATTTGGGACCAGACTGTCAAAACAGAATAAGTAAAAAATGTCGAAAAGTGAGTTAAAAAAAGTGTCGGTCCCTAGGCGGGAACGAACTTTGGGGTGTATGTTGAATCGAGAGTCGACTGTAAGTTGAAAAGTTCGTACGTAAATCCAACGTTAAAGAAAAAAAAATTGAATTGGGGGGGGGGGGGACAACCGCTGTCGGAGATGGCAACGGCCCTTTAAAAAAGACTAACTGAGGAGTAAATGGCATATTTTGCCCGGTTTCGGGCTAAATTCTACAGTCAAAATGCCCCGGACAAAATGGCGCCGCCAAAATGCCCGCGGCAAAAAGGCTCAGCCTCGATGTTCAAAAATTTTGTTTCGAGGCGTGTTATATGTTATATGTTCTACTCTTATTTGTCACTGTCTGTTTTCTAGATGCTAGCTAGGGACGACACCCAACTGACAGCCTTTTTTTGGTTTTTTTCAAAATTTTATCAAAAATCCTCGATTTTGTTAGGAAAAGTTTTCGAAAAGTAACCCCTTATACTAAAAACTCATCCGGAATCCGAATCCGTTGAGATCAGATCAAAAAAATTTTCTATCCGAGATATAAACAAAAGTAGGTATATGGTGCAAAATGTCGGACTTATCCACTCGAAATTGCTATATCTCAGCTTAAAATTTGTTTTTTTTCATCTGATCTCAACGAATTCGAATTCAGGATGAGATTTTAGTATTCGGGGTGACTTTCCGAATTTTATTTCTTACAAAATCGAGGATTTTCGATAAAATTTTGAAAAAAACACAAGAAAAAAGCCGTCAGTTGGGTAGTTTCGGCTAGTTAGGCATTTAACTGTTGGACTCGAGGTCATTCAATTCAAAAAAAAACAAAAAATGAGAATGTCGCTGCGGTGATAGGCGCTCTTGTTTTCAACTGGGGCAGGATTGCACGGAACTGGACATTTTCGAGCGTTTTTTTTTAATTTTAGCTCTAGTAATAGGGACCTACTTACCGTATTTTCTCTACTAACTCACCCTGCTCTAATGAATCACCGCCTCAACTTTGAGGACCTATGTCTCAGCTCAGAGTCATACTTTGCAAAGCTGATTATTGCGTTTTCTTAACTCCCAGGAGCTCTACCAATTCTACTTTTTAGATTTTACATTTTCATTCAAAAATCTTGTAATCGACCTCAAATTTTTCCGACTTTCAGTGATCCGAAAAATAACTCACCCGAGTGAGTTACTAGAGGGAATACGGTATATCGCATTTTTCTATGTACAACAGCTTTTCAAATGGATTTTGGTGTGAAAATATTTCCATGTGATTCCTGAGGAAATTATGACACTAGAAAGTTGGTATCAACTTGTGAAAAGTCGATAGAATGGGTAGAGGATGTCAGTTGGGTAGTTTCGGCTAGCTAGGCATCTAACTGTTGGGAAAGGAAGCGATGAAAACCAAAGTATATGGCCTCTGGCTGGTTTCTTTAATTTTGATAATCATTTGCATAAAATCCCGAAATTAAGTCATTTGCTGACAGTAAAGCAGTGCTGTAAATTATTCCAATCGCTTGCTCTATACTTTTTGGCTTTAAAAGTTAGTTAACGCACTAAAAATAGTGTGAAAAACAGGGTGTGCACCTAAAGCATGGGATTTCAGAATTTTAAAATAAGGGTAATTACAATTACAATTCTAATTTTGTACGAGATCAGCCAAATTTTTTATTATTGATGACATCCGATACCCCAAAGAAAAGCTGCGGATCTGTTCTTTCAGAAGATATAGACCAAATTTTGCAAATCAGAGAGTTTTAAAAAAGTAGAAAGGCTCCAGTAAAATGGAAAATGAAGTGGCGGTGGTAAAAATAGAGCCCTTTCTTTTTCTACTTTACTGAACTCTCTAATTTACCAAATTTTGTCTATGTTTTCTGAAAGAGGAGATCCTCAGCTTTCGTTTGGAGTATTAAGTGTCATCGAAAATTAAAAATTTAGCTGACCCCATGCAAAATTGAAAATTGATGACAAAATTCACTCTCCAAATTGTGAAACCCCGTGCAGGGAGAATTACATCTGAGAGTTGAATATGATTCGCACCCCCCCTCTTTTATGCGATGGCCACAATGGAGGTGTGAAGTCGAAGTGTGAAGTCTTTGACTAGCCAGAGCCAGCCATTTTGGCTTGAAAATACGGGATCAAAGCTTCCAACTTCCCCATGTTGGGTCCTTTGCACGAAAAAACATAAATCTCGGTCATTAAAAACATATAACGCAATTTCGCTTACTTCGCACTTCACACCTGCATTGTGGCCAAGGCATTAAGGCGAAAACACAATGAGGAGGCTGTTTGCGGATGCTAAACCAGACTTTACCTTCAAAAATGGCCATATTTTTTTTTCAAAAATTATTCTTTTGGTGCCATCTTGTAGCTAAGATTCAGGGCTACCAGATGAGCTATTGATACAGTAGATGTTGTTTTGAAAATTGAGATAAAAGGAAATAATCCGCCCAAGCATCCGCACTCAAATTCGAGTTAAGATTCTTGGGCAGAGTCTTAAAATTTCATCTGAGTTTTTGAAGCAATGTTTACTCAGTCAATAACTCATTTGGTAGCCCTAAACCTCAACTATATGATGTGAGAAGCCAAATAAGCAACTGAAAAATAAAAAAACCACGCCAACTGAATAATTTTGGGAAAACAGTAGTTAAACAAGTTAGAAAAATCACAACAATATCAAAAGAAAAAATTCAAAATAAAATTTACTGGTGAAATTCAGACTTTCGAGGGCGCAATCCAATTCGAGCCAAAAAAAGAATTGGTGACAGTGGTTAAGAAATTTGCAAATTATTTATTAAAATTAACAAAACATTGAAAATAACCGTGATTACACCTGATGAAAATTGGCAGGCTTATCAATTTGTTCACATAGACTGACTACAGGGTGCGCCAAAAGTCCTGACACGGACAAAAATTCAAGATTTTTATGTCCAAACCTAATAATATTAAATAAACAATGATACCATTCGAAAGCTTAGAAAATTCTGCACACGATGCATCATTCAGAATTTAAAATACCAACGTTTCGGATTTACGCAGGCACGTATTCTTTTACGCCAACTTTCGACCGGCGAGGCGAGCAAATTTACATCAATTTAATGGTTTGCTTCACCCTGTATAGCAGTTATGGGCAATTTAGTTGTCATTCGAAAGCTTATCTTTGTGCCTACAAAATGAGTGGTGAACGAAATAGTTTGGTTGAGCACAAAAAAAGATTCGACTGTTTTAATGATTTTAATCTTCATTTCCTTAACTTTTTTCATATTTCTTAAATTTGTCTTTCAAAAAAACTCTCATTTTAATGGTCATATCTTTTTGTAGAACCGAACAAAAAATTTTTTCAGCGCATATGTTTCAAAGTTAAGTCAGGGCTTTCGAATGGTATATTTGCCTTCAAAGTTTATGCATTACACAAGGTGCAGCAAACCAATTAAATTGACGTAAATTTGCTCGCCTCGGCGGTCGAAAGTTGGCGGAAAAGAAAAGTGTATGCGTAAATGCAAAAAGTTGGTACTTTAAATTCTGAGTGATGCATCTTGTGCAAAATTTTCTAAGCTTTCAAATGGTATAATTGTTTTTAAATATTGTTAGGTTTGGACATGAAAATCTTGAATTTTGAATTCAGGACTTTTGGCGCACCTTTTAGAATTGCAAGCTTAACCTTTAGATTATTATTTTTTGAACATGCACCTATGTTAAATAATAAAAGCACTTTTTGCTGCCACGAAATAATCCAACGTAGAAAAAATGGAAAAAGGGGAAACGCTTGCATCTCAACAACAAACAACTAAACAGGAGGGATGATGGAGGGAAAGAGATTGAGAGTTCGTCTGCAAAAACACAAGTTTCTGGTGTCGAGCAGGCAGACATTGGGAAAATAATTTTTTTCCCTTAGTTTTAATGTTTTTTTCGCAAAAGAGACACAGCAGTGAAAAGTTCTATCAAAGTAAGTAAGAGGTTGCTAAATATTTCTAGAAAAGGACTAAATTGTAATTTGGGCGCTTTTTTAAATGGTTAATGTGTTACACCACAAATAATCCGGAAACACTGGGGCTGTAGTAAAATCGGCTATTTTTTTCAAATATGTTCATATTTTTACGTATAAGTGACCATTCATTAGATGCGCAGCGAACTTTTGCATCTTAGGAGACCGAAAACAATTTTGTTCATGAGAATATTTGAACTCTAAATAAGGTTTATCACATAAATTAGTCATTCTCAATAGGTGACTGTGACAGATGTCCAGACATTATTTTACAAAACGAATGTTTAACACTAGGTGTCCAATGACGCGGCAAAAGTCGCAGTCACAGTCACACTTTTCCGCGTCATTGGACACGTAGTGTAAAATACAGGGTGATCAAACTTTTCTCCCACATTTGTTTTGCCCATAACTTTTTATTAAAAGGCTCAAATTTCGTGTTCGACCACCCATTCAAAAGCCCTAGAACTGCAATTTGGTTTAAAAAAAGAAAGTAGAGCTTTTGGAAATCGGAATCCAAGCTGCAGCTATTTTATAAATTCTTGAAAAATTCAACAAGTTAACAACAAACGTTTATTTAAGGAACAACAGCAGCATTTTTTATCTGGTCTCCACACTTCTTCCATTTCTTTCAATGCAAATTTCTAGCCGGTGACAAAAGTTATTCATAGCTCGATCGATCGTATCCTGCGGAATTCTAAACTCTAGGTGTTGTTTTGTTAGAAACCAAGTTGAAAAATCCGTACAGAAGCTCAATGATTAGGCGAAATTTTTTGAATTGGCGGGGGACAATCCAAAAAGCGTGGCCATGGCCCTTAATTGACGGCCCTCAATTGACAATTCCAATTTCGAATTTTTCGAATTCACTGGTGAAAGCTCTTTGAGTGATTTGTTGAACATATCCAGCAAAAAATATTATAAATTACCGAAAAATGACGTGGTGTTGGTGTTAGATAGTATAACGTGGTGTAACGTGGTGTTAGATAGTTGTACTCAAATGGTTATATTTTTATGTACACATGGAAGAGATTTCGAGTCCGTCCTTATATGCGCTGTTCCACCTTGCGCCTAAGCTAAAACCTAAGTCAAAAATCGTATAGATGAGCAATAGGGTAGCCGGCCACCCTAAAGAGAGTTTTACATAGTGTCTTTCATCTGATAGAGCCCCAAAGCTTTATTTTTCGACACCTTCCAGAGAGAATCTCTATAAGGAGGGGCTTCTAATAAGCAAAAAAGCCTTATTTTCAACTCCCATGTTTGACAAATACTTCGACTATTATCATGAGATAAGAAAAACTATTTAGCTTTCAAAATAGTCCTCCTCAGTCTTCCTCTGGATTTTCCGAAGTTTTCGCGTCGATATTTGAAGGTTGACATGAAAAAACCAATTATAATAATAATCAAAACCAATTATTAAAGCACCTGGGTAGGATCCAAACCCCCACTTCGGTTAGCAGCCTACTTAAAAAATAGGTTGAATTAAAGATATATAGGTAACCCACTTAGAAGGTATGTAAACTGTAAGCAAATTTTTTAAATAGCCCCAAGGAAGTTAGTTCAACACCCTAAAAGATACCCTCAGCACCCGGAAGGCGATTAAGGCCACCTAGAGGTTGGGTCAAGCAGCTAGAGGATGATGGAATCTGATAAACTACAACTAGAACATAATTAATTTTTGGAGCGCAAAGGTCGGGGCACAATTCTTTGTCTCAAAGGGAAAATTTTGGTGACCCTGGTTTTTCTGAATTTCTTTTCTCGATCTTGTTAAGAATTTTCCGCTCTTTCAGAATCCTTAAAAGGCATGATCGTGCCCGATGGGGAGAAAAGGCGCGAACCAGCAGTTCTTTTCTTTCTCGATAAATTTTTACATTCGTTCTGGTCTAGATTTTTTAAGTTTTATGTCTAGTTTTTAAAAGCAGTATAAGGTCATCTATATCAGATTTGACGCAGAACGAGTGAAAAATGGGACGATTCGAAAAAATTCGAAAAAAAAACGGCTGGTTTGCGCCTTAACGCACGGGCATGCCCATTTAATAGAAAACTTTGCGAGCATTCTTTAACTTAGAAAACGATACGGTTTAATGTAAAAATTTCTGTTTTGATGAGCTAGACGTTTGTGTTGAAACCAATTTTTATACGAAAAATTACAGATAAGAAAAAAACAATCACTAGCATAAGAAAGCCCGCTCAATTTTGCGTCTAAAAAGAATAAATGTCAAAAAAATCATTAAAATTTTAGTGTGTATACTTTTTTGTCTCATTGACTAAAATCCTGGTGTTCCATGTTTTTTGAACTTATTTTCTGTCTATCTTGCTCCAAATTTGTTGCGATTTCTGAATGCGCAATAAAAAACATTTCGGGCGACCTTTAACGTTTAGAAAAATAGGTTTTTAGCTAAGAATTTTCGTTTTGGAAAATATGACTTTTATGTAAATTGTCAATTTTTTCCACGAAAATGTAGCAATATGCAAAAGTTATTATTCTTATTAAAAAAAACTCGCCCAATCGGGTATATTATGTGTGAGGGTGCTGTCATAAACATCAAAAACTGTAGGCTCGAGAAAGAAAATAACCATATTTCGGACCTTCGACACGGGTCAAACTTTGAATTGGCCATATCTCGGGATTCAAATCTGTAATTGGCGATCTGTAAAAATTAAACTTACTTGGAATTAGGGTTGTCGACGTGAAATTTGTCACTTTTGGACATTTTTTGAATTTTAGCTCCAAAAGCCATCTGTATTTTGCTCGGTGATACCTTATTCAAAATTCGACGATATTTCCAACAAAATGTATATGTATATCAAGCGTCGAAATTAGTTTTGAAAATTTTCGTGCATGTGTCCTTTCTCTTCGACGTGGGGCGACGTGAAAAGTCGATTTCGACGTCATCCCACGTCAAAAAGAAAGGACACATGCACGAAAATGTTTAAAACTAATTTTGACGCTTGATATACCATTTTGTTGGAAATATCGTCGAATTTTGAATAAGGTATCACCTAGCGAAAAACAGATGACTTTTGGAGCTAAAATTCAAGAAATGCCTAAAATTGACAAATTTCACGTCGAAAACCTTACTCAGTATTGTTTCTTCTTTCGAATAAGACCAAGACTAAAAATTTTGAAAAATTGAGGTAACAAAGTTTTATATCAAGTGGTCCAAAATCACAGAAAACGACTTTTAAGTACGTGCTATAGTTTGAAAATAAAATTTATGGCCAATTTAGTAAATGGATCTAGTAGGCTACGAGGATGGATTTTTTAAATTAAAAAAATTCTGGTCTTTGTTATCAAAATAACTTTCATTTTGATAGCTAACCATTTTATATATTAAAATTTAGTTTCGTCTATATTTTGGCATATATTAGGTCGTTTGGAAAGTATTTTGAAGTGGCTGTTTCTCAGTCGATTTTCATCTTTTTGAGCCAATCTTTTTTATTTTATTTTGAAGCGCTTTTTTTATCTTTCGAATGGAGTATAAATCTTAACTGAATTATCATATATAAGTCAGAATTTGACTTTAAACACTTGTGATGTCATTTTAAAATTTGCCAAGATTTTCATCACTATAACTGGTCAAAAATTTTACTCAGGCCTCATCACTTCTCCGGCAGTTCGAGAGCTATGAAAATCAATTTAGATAATAATTTTTAAAAATCTGAGTGCTGAGATATGGCTTTTTGAAAAAATTCCATATCTTTGAAAAATGACCAAAATCATAGTTTTTTTAATTCTTGTCACTTTTTAAAGATAATGATTTTTTCAAAAACCATATCTCAGCACTCAGATTTTCAATTTTTTTTATCTTAATTGATTTTTGTATCTCTTGAACTGCGCTACTAGATAATATCAAAATGCTGGAGAAGTGATGAGGCCTGAGTAAAATTTTGACCAGTTATGGTGATGAAAATCTTGGCAAATTTTCAAAATGACATCACAAGTGTTTAGAGTCAAATTGTGACTTATATATGATAATTCAGTCAAGCATGGCTAGTAGCTATTACTGAAATACAGTCAACTCTCGATTTAACGAACCCCTGGGGAGCGACTGAAATGTTCGTTAAATCGAGAGTTTCGTTAAATCGAGGTTCATTAAATCAAAAGTTGGTGAACAATTTTCATTCACATGTCCGTTAAATCGAGAGTGGCATGAGTACACTATGCCGGCTAGCTCTAAAACGCATGTAATTTTCATTTTAAAGGTTTTAGCAGCGAATACATGCATGTAAATGTTGTTTTTAGGTAGCAATCGACATTTTTTGCAAAAAGAATTGATTAATTATTGACAAAAATTTGGCTTTTTGCCTAGCGGCACTACGGTAATTAAACCTGAAAAGATACCTTGATAACCCTCAAGGTCAAAGAAGAACTATAATGCTTCGCACTAGTCAAGAAAACAAGATAGAACAACTTCCAACCAAGCATTTGCCTTGGTCTTCTAAGGCAAAAAGTCTAATTTTTTGTCAAAAATGATTGCCGAAAAGTGTCGACCGCTACCTTAAAACATGTTTAAATCATGTATTGGCTGCTAAATCGTTGAAAATGGTGTTTTTCTTGCCTTTTCAAGATAGTCGCTATAGTATAATTCGAATTTTTCGCAGAAAAAAGTCTTGAGCAGACAAGAAAACCCAATATTCGTTAAATCGAGAGTGACTTTTTCAGTAGGGATTCCAAAAAAGGTTCGTTAAATCGAGTGTAAGCTTCACCTTATTTGAGATTTAACCAACCAAATCACGTTCGGAGGTTCGTTAAATCGAGAGTTGACTGTATAAAAAAAAACTTAAATTGAAGAAAAAAGTGCAGAAAAAACATGTGGTGTTATTTTTTCTAGCTTTGAATACCTAAAACACAAAGACCAAAAAATAATCAGTTGAACTTGTCACAGTGGGTTTTCCCTTTCACGACTCTTATTGATTCTTTTTAATATTACACACGTGCGTTTCCCGCCGGTCACAGTCTATTCTTATCACCACTTTTCTTTTGCAATAATTCTAACGTTGTTGTTTTCCTATTTGTATGTCTGTCAATTATTTCTAGCAGCAACACCAAAACACTAAAAAACATAACTATAGTTTACTATGTCTTTTGTTTATAAATATCAGCCAAGATAAAAAAAATGTTGGAATAAAGCCAAGAATAATAAAAAGATCATCAACAACAGACAGAGAAGAGTGAGGCACTTGTAATACGTGGAATGTGGCCTTACAGTCAGCTCAAGAAAGACACAGTTGAGTAAAAAGCATGGTTCGCACAAAACCTTTTTTGTTGTTTTTTTTTCTACAAATAACACCCCAAAGTTTTTTCTACTAGGGTCGTTTTAAAAAAAAACTTAAAAAATTTTTAGATTTGTGTAAAAACTCGTGAATACGGGTTATTTATTTATTTTTTTTTGCCAATCGAGTCATATTGACATCAAAGGAAACGCGTTGCGTAACCAGCCAAAACACAAACAAATAAATGAAATTCGAAAAACCCCGCACTCAAAAGTAAATAAATAAAAACCTAAATTCTTTTGTTGCGATTTGAAAAAAAAACCATATAAATAGTTTTCTAGAAATCTACAATTTAGTAGGGTTTTGCATACCATGCTGGAAAGACGAAAAATATCTCTGGCAGTAGAACATCAGAAATTTCAGCAGCAAATTTTATAAAATCTGTAATTTTTGATCTTATTTTTATAACTTATTCTGGATTTAATGGTCTAAAAGCATAGCATGTAACATCTTCACTTGTTGCCTGGCAGTAGGTATCTGTGTAAGCGACATAGGAAAGTCTGACTTAGCGCATATCACATTAATTTTAGCGAACAGTTTTTCTTCTGCCGCTGCTTGGATTGCTCGCTTGAAAATAGTTGGATCCTTTGTGATGTTCTAAAAATAAGATACAGGATTATTTGATTGTTTTACCCATATTCTTTGGCCATAAATTTTTTATATGAAACCCATTTGTTTACACGACCAATTAGTTAAAAGTCCCTTCTCGGCCTTTTTTAAAATAGATTGGATAAATTAAATAGTTTTGAGCCGAGTTACAACCATTTAGATTCATCCATTTAAAATAGTGTTTTAGAAGAAGAATAGCACATAGCTTGCGATGATAACTTTCTAGCTAATTTTTCTGTAAAAATTGTTCTATAAAATAAAAAAACACTATTTTTGCTTGATAACCCTTTATTAGTTTATTGTAGATAGCCTGTGGAAAAGTAAGGTCTGAGCCTCAAGAGAACCACACGTATTTTTGATTTTACATGCCAAAATTTTTTTATCGTAAGCTTAGTCTTTATGCGTTTACAAAATTTGAAATAGCATTAAGAAAAACGAATGTGAACGTTTAAAATCAGTGGAATTCCTTATGGCACCCTGTATTTTGCCTGATTACTCATCATCTCGACAGATCTGCAAATCCCGAAATTTTGATCGGGATCCCGATTTTTTTTACGTAATCCCGATCCCGAATGTTTTTTCAGCCCTAATCCCGATCCCGAAATCCCTCCCGAGGCCGAATGCACACCTCTATCAGTAAGTGGCACAGCAAACGGACTGCACCTTTGTTATCAAACAGCGCAGAAGATTTAGACTTTCATTTATAAAAAACGAAAGCGGCTGTAAGTTGGCCTAGAACGATCGAAAACGATCTATTTTTTAAAAAATAGCAAGAACAGGGCTTTTTGATAAGTTCAATAAAATTATGACCAAAAAAATGTGGGTAAAAAATATTATTATGGTTTCCACTATTTTTTGTTTTACTTACCTCTTCAATCACCGCTCTCAACTTTTCATTATTGCAAGTAGGATCTTCGTTAACTTCAGCAGCCAGCGCCGAAAATATTCTTGCTCCATGTGTTCTAGCTCTGCTTCTGTATTGACAAGGCGAACCGCATTGACAACAACAATCTAGAGTATTTTTAGCTTATCATTCCACCTTATTGTTGTGATAATGTCTTATTACCATTTGTGGGTGCTATTCCATAAGCTGGTTGGTATGGTTGAGGACCAGCTATGTATCCACCTCCTCCAGCTCCACAACCGCAAGGGCTTGGTGGTGGACAGGGTGGTGGCAAGATTGGTGGCGGACAAGGGATCGGCATTGGACAAGGAGGTGGGAGAATTGGTGGAGGGCAAAATTGTGGTGGGCATGGAGGTGGTGGTGGGCAGGGAGGTGGCGGTGGCAGACAGATCTTAAATTGAAGTTTTAGTTGTTGCTTTCATTTAGCCCTTTTGGGGTTTTTTGCCTCAGTATATGGGGTTATCCCATAACGACACCCTTTTGTCGGACTAAAAAGCTTTTTTCGGTTCTTTTCGGTTATCGGCACCCCACCATGAATAAATAAACGAATCATGAAGACAGTTTATAAAAGTTCAATAACAAAAAAAGTGGGGTGCCGATAACCGAAAAGAACCCTTTTTTCTATTTTTTCTATCAGATGAGCTTTTCACTTGATTTCTAGCCTGTATAAAGTGAAAATTTTAAAACGATAACGAAAAAGTTTTTTTTTCAAATTTCGACTCATCGCCACAAAATTTCTGTAAAATATTGCACATGTATGATACGCAAAAGCTATTATAACCACGTGAAAGAGCATGGAATTTTTTTAGAGGGCCTTGTTCGTAATAAGTACATCAATTTACGACAGTGTTTCAGTCTATTTCAAAAAAAAATAATTTGGTCAACATTTGTGGTGGTATTTGAAATTCATCAATTTCACAAAGCAAACCTTCAAATCTGACATCAGATTCGTGCCCAGCGTGATCGATTTACTTATAAAGCTGCTCAAAAAATTTGAGACTGTATGTCATCTGCAGCCCTAAACATCAACTATATGATGTCAGAAGCTGCATAAGCAACAGGGAAAATAAAAAATCACACCAACTGAACGATTTTGTGGGAAAAATTTAAAAAGCGAGGGTTCTGTTTCGAGAATCTTAGTGAGCAGTCTGTTTAAGCATCCGCAAACAGCCTCCTCATTGTGCATGAGCCTTAATGAAAAAGTTATGAAATGAGCTATTTACCTGTAGTTCAAAGTCCAATAATCGAAATCTTCAAATTTCCGCCTAACCACAACACATAAAAACTTACTGGTTGAGGAGGTGGCAAAGGACAAGGTGGAGGGGCACATCCACACCTACCTCCACCAAATCCGCCCAGTCCAAACGATTCCACAGTCACCAATCCAAAAACTAAAACACACGCCAAGTGCTCATGTAGCCGCATCCTAATTCACCTCAAATTTACAGACTGAGACTTTTCAACTGGCTTCACAAGCAACAATACGTTTGGCTTTGCAAACACACTAACTTACCTATTTATAGGTGGTAAGAGGGAGAGAAAGCAGCACACCTGATTTTCGGGGGTGGAGACAGTTTGATTCAAAGCTAATGACAATTCCATATAGGAAATGAAACCGGTCCCTCCAAGGCCAGTGGCAAAATACATCATGAATGACTGTAGAAGAGATTTAGGTCTTTGTGTTTGTGTGAAATCATTGGTTAATCTCTGCATATGGATTCACTCCAATGCATTCGAATCCCCTCTTGTGCAGTGCCCTTTCAAGTACCTTTTCCTTTTTTTATATCTAGAGCTTAGACAGAGATTTTTTGAGCAGCTAGTTGACTAAGTCAAGGGCGAAGGAATGGTTAGTTAAGGAAATTTTAAGAGGTGATTCACTAAGGTCGTTCTCTTTTTTCTTTTGCTATGGGGACCCTGAGGCGATTGCTTCTTCTTCTCTTTTCTTTAATTGTTACGTCAATGAAGTTATGTTTTTGTTTGTTGTTCAGGTGCGACCGCCGTTTTATTGGGATGAACTTGCAGGAGTGATGAATAAAAAAAAAAATATTACAAAAGATGATAAGGTTAAAAATATGCATTTTCCTGGAGAGAAATGGACCTGTGACTGTTTTTGGGACTGTGAATACACATCGTAAAATTCGTGATGTGAGGGAGATGTTGAACATAGTTTTGTTGACTGGGGCCTACTGCATAAATAAACTCTGGTATGTATACATTTATGCATCCAGAGCCACTTTCGAGTGATTTGCGTCTAAGGTATGTGGGTGTGCGCATCTCTAACCAACCAAGCCCCCTGCGCCCCCGAAGGGGCGCCTCTGCCCGAAGGGGGCGCAGGGGGCTTGGTTGGTTAGAGATGCGCGCACAGACTTACCTTAGACATGATTCCGAGCAAGACTCTTGATCATACATGCATAAAAAAACTCTTTTTGCCCAGTTCCAGTGACCAAAACGAGGTAAAAACCTTAGTACAAGGTGATTCACCTTGGTCCCGAAAGCAAAAAGTTAAATTTTAGTCAAAATTTTTTTTTAAATCAATTTTTTATGTGGAAAAGTGTTGGAAAATAATTTTTCTATCGTTTTAAGCATAAAAAATACTTAGGAGTCATTTAAACGTGATTTACGAAAAATTAAAAAATGCGCCATTTTCTGAAGGACATCGATATTTTAGGTATTTTTTGCACGAAAGTGTTATTAACACGCGGAGTGCCGATCGTAGTCAGGGTGGCGTTTTGTTCGGAATTTCATGCAGATTACAAATCTGCAAAGAAAATCAAAAAAATGTTTCCCCTGACAGAACACTTCCCTCTTCAAAATAGGCCCCCTTTCAGAGCTACTATTTGCCTTCATTACAACGATTAATTTTAATTTTTTCGATCACAATATGGTCACTAGAGCTTTAAAGAAAAAAGAAAAGACGAGCTTTTCATTGATATATTACACAGGGGCCTCCCGTAATGTAATACTAGATTTTTGGCTAAAAGAAGCAATTCTGTCATTTTTTCAAAAACGCTGTTTTTTCTTAAACATGCAAAATTACGTGTGTTTTTGCTGTTCGTTTACGGAACAGTTCACACCATTCAAAAGAGCGGAAAAGGTACAATAGAAATCACTTTGATCTAATATAAATGAAGAGCTTTTAAAAGAGAATTTTTGTAATTTTGTCCTTTGATCGGACCCCTCAGAAAATTGGAAATTGAGTATTTGGGCTCAAACGAAAGCCTGCGATGTGCTGAGTACGATGACATCGAATTCGGGGTTAAATATGAGTATGACCACCCCACTCAATATGAGTATAACCACCCCACTTAATTTAAGTGCAAAAAAATTATTTATTTTATAGATGTACAATTAAACCATGGCTACAAACAATAAGAAAAGACGTTTTGTACATTCATTACTTTAACGCTGTTTTGCCGGCGTCTCGTAGATGCCAGTTTTTTAATAGATTTTTGCACTTTCATATGGCAATCAGTAAAGAAAGTAACAATGGCAAAAAAAAATTACAGAAAAGTTAAAGTCTGGATTGGCCAAATTTTGGACAAGGCTCAAAGCGGTAAAAATAGTTGTGGCGCCAATTTAAAACTGACTCTATTTCGAAGACAATTGTCTGAATTTTTTACAATTTCGTCAATGCTCCCATAAAAATCATCAAACAAGTCAAAAAATTTAACATCACAGGAACTCGGGGTTGAGTTTAAATTGGGTCATGTTAAACTTCAATTTGAGCAACTATTAAACTTTAAAAACGACGATCTAGTACCTTAACATGACCTTATTTAAAGTTCAACCTTACCCAATTTAAACTTTAACTTTAACTTACTCTAATTAAACTTTGGCTTGACTCAATTTAAGCTTGGATTTCACCCAATTTAAACTTGGATTTTACCCAATTTAAACTTTAATTTCAAGAGGAGTTTCAAGGCTACATTTTGGTACCAAAACTATGTCGATAAATACTAGTTTTTTGATGTTTTCATACGCAATTGAGTTTGCTTAAATTCTGAGAAAGTGGCTGCAAAAGTCGGTATTTTTATCCCCAAGCGATGTTAAACAATGAGAAGTGTGTTCCAGAAATAAAATTTTCGAATACCTCGCGTTTTTTTAGTCTAGGAGTTCCCTTTCCGGCAAAAAAAATAAAAATAAATAAAAGACGCCACCGGCGGGAGTCGAACTCGAGTCCCTTTTTGGTCACAAGCAAGAGTTTTACCACTACACCACCAAATTCAATACAAGACTCAACTGCATGTTTTTAAAGCCCGTGTCAATATCATTTACATCATGCTTTTGCTTATGTGATATAAAAGCACTATTCCTAGAAATGCATTTTTACCTGTAAGTGTTTAAAGGGGCATGATCGTGCTCGATGGGGAGAAAAGGCGCGAACCAGCAGTTCTTTTCTTTCTCGATAAATTTTCACATTCGTTCTGGTCTAGATTTTTTAAGTTTTCTGTCTAGTTTTTAAAAGCAGTATAAGGTCGTCTATATCAGATTTGACGCAGAACGAGTGAAAAATGGGACGGCTCGAAAAAATTCGAAAAAAACTGCTGGTTCGCGCCTTAACGCACGGGCATCCCCTTTAAATGTAAAAGTTATATTTACGAAGCAATTATAATCGCGGCATATTTTGGCCAACCGGCCCAAAGCGGTATTTTTCAAAAACTATGTAAGTCATTTATTTATTCAACCATTTATCGGTTTTTGCCTACCCTTTTTACTGAGGTTGTGTTCTGTTTGCCACGTCGTTATTTTTTCAAGCAAAAATAAATTTGAAAATTAATTTAGCCATAATAGAAAATGATTTGGGATACAAATATCGAAAAATCAAGCATTCGCACGCTAGATGCAAGGAATGTAGAAAGCACTGATCAGTGACGTACAAAAAGTGTTAAATATAGCTTCATGTTAAAATTTTTGAGTTGTTTGATGATTTCTATCATAGAAATCTTTTTCTCTTTTTGAAACGAATCCTAAGATCGAGGTATTTGAAAAAATCGTTATATCAAACTCACACTTTTTTAGTTCCCGAGTAGCTTCAACACACTAAAAAGCATACTAACAAACCAGCTGGAAACTGTGGAGCAAGCCTTAAAAGCCGACTTGAAAAAAACTGCTCGTCGATTTTCTCTTACTTGTGATGTTTGGTCTGACAAAGGTTTGAACAGTGCTTATCTAGGTACAGAAAAGGCCTATAACAATATTCATTAATATTTTTAATACAGGATGACGTTGCATTACTGTGATAAGTCTGCCGTGCTTCAGCGTGCTTTCCTCGGTCTCTGCAAACTATCAAGTTCTCACACAGGCATATCAATACGGCTCAGACTGAAAAGCTTCTTGAGAAATACAGAATTCCTCTTCGCGAGTCTTTAAGATCGTCACAGATGGAGGGAGCGACATGGTGAAAGCCTTCAAAGATATGGTTTTCAGGTACAAAATTATGGAATTGTTCATTTTCACGTGTTTCCTTCAGTTGATGTGTGCTTACAATGGCTCTCAGAGCAAGAGGACTCTGAAAATGATCAAGAGTACAGTCATCTTGATGATGTGGATACAGCAATGGAGCTTTCGATACAGTTAGCTATACCAATTTTTACCTCTTATCACATGAAGTTTTTAGGTCTGCTTTTCCTTAAAAATGGGATGCCTCGCACACGCACTGCAACTAGTCATCATGTCAATGTACAAATACTGTGTTGGAACTCATGCCACTTACATTGCTCTTTCTCAGCTGATCAATAAATTTCAACATTCAAATAGTGCAAAAGAGGTGGTTTCATCGTGTTCCTTATTGGCTGTCAACCATATTCTTCGGGAATTGAAAAATATGTGTGGGAAAAAGCTGATCTCGCCTTCGAAAACGCGCTGGCTGCTCAAATCGCATTGCTTAAACAGTTCTAGAAGTTCAAGACTTCGTTTCGAAAGTCTGCTTCGCGATTTATACGGTTTGTTGGAATATTCGTTGACGTCCTATGCAGGGTAAAATCTGAAAAAAGTGTGTCGATTTCTCGATGTTACGGCTACTTGAAAGCCATATACAAGTCAGTGGATAGGTTTCAGGTAACTTGCTTCAAGAATTCTGCTTACATAGTTTATTGTTTACGTTTAGAGTACCATATCATCAGCGGAAATCGCTCTTCAACTCAAAAATTTATTGACCGTCGTTTTAATCAAATGATGAACAGTGAATCGAGCAATCTCGATCCTATTTTTTTCGTTGCCACAGTGCTCGATCCAACACTGCTAATATTCTAAGTTCTAGTGACCACGAAATCGCCCTTACTGATATTCAATATCTGATATTTGTTTTTCTCTGCTTCTCTATTTATTTTTGGCCTCTTTTAAGATAGGCGTTGGTGTTATTCCGCGACAAGAAAGGACGTTTAACTCAATCTAGGCTAAACTCTACGCTGGATCAATTGTTGGGAGAAGTTCTCGAAGAAAACAGAACCGCTCAAAAGCTGCATCTAACATTTCACCAGATTATCTGTTGCTTCAAGTAATGAATCAAGTGCTAGTGCCTCTGGTCACAATTCAATTGATGTGCGGTACGTGAAGTACTGGACCATAAAGTACTGGACGCCTTTGTTGAGCTCGGTGAGTGTAACAGAAACATTTCCTACTTTATTTGATATGTAAAAGAACGCAAACCCGATCGCAGTTTTGGCACTTGAAGTTCTCTCAATACCGGCCACAGTGCACCAGTTGAGCGTATATTTTCTCAAGCGGGAATGGCAACAGCAACAAATCGAAACAAAGCATCTTTTGAACTTCTCAATGCCCAGTTAGTTGTTTATTGTAACCGATTTTGTGATGTTGCGTGATTTGGTGAAATGTGTTTGAACGGAATAAGGAAATGGTTTGTTTGAATCTTGTTTTTGTTAGCGAAACGTTTAGTGAAATTCAGCAATAAGAACTTCATGCAGTTTCAGTAACACCTGTACGCGTATATCTGTTACTTATATCTGTAACATCTGTTATATCTGTAACATCCGTATATCTGTAACATCTGTTACTTAACCCGTGTTACGCCACTCGTGTTACGCGACTGTTACGCGGTCGTTTTACGCCGGAGTGTGAGGGGTGCTTATAAAAATTAGGATTGCAGAAACAGTCATATGGGTATATAGACCATGCATAACCTAGAATATTTAAAACGACATGGTAGCCTAGTGGGTAGGGCTGTGGTGGTGCATCACTGACACAATAGTTCGGTTTCGCCTGGTAACCGACCTACTTTTGAAGTTTAAATTGGGTGAAATTAAAGTTTAAATTGAGTCAAGCCAAAGTTTAATTAGAGTAAAGTTAAAGTTTAAATTGGGTAAGGTTGAACTTTAAATAAGGTCATGTTAAGGTACTAGATCGTCGTTTTTAAGTTTAATAGTTGCTCAAATTGAAGTTTAACATGACCCAATTTAAACTCAACCCCGAGTTCCTGTGATGTTAAATTTTTGACTTGTTTGATGATTTTTATGGGAGCATTGACGAAATTGTAAAAAAATTCAGACAATTGTCTTCGAAATAGAGTCAGTTTTTAAATTGGCGCCACAACTATTTTTACCGCTTTGAGCTGGTTGTCCAAAATTTGGCCAATCCAGACTTTAACTTTTCTGGAATTTTTTCTGCCATTGTTACTTTCTTTCCTGATTGCCATATGAAAGTGCAAATCTATTAAAAAACTGGCATCTACGAGACGTCGGCAAAACAGGGTGAATTAAATTAAATTGAGTGGGGTGGTTATACTCATATCGAATGAGGTGACTATAATCATATTACTCCGAATTCGGTTACGTTTGTTAAGAATTCGCTGAGCTGTGCTCCCAGAGTTTGGAACTCAGAAAAACCAGTACATTTCTTTAAACAGTTCATACTAAGTGAACATCTGATGATGTACACTTTTTTATAAGCCTATTCGACGCAGAATTAGTTGCTCTTTCTAATGAGTACGAAAACTTCACGATCTGTTGTGAGTTTTAGCAAAAATGTGTTTTTTCCCAAAAAAATTCGGCTTTTTTTGAACACTAATTTTCAGCCAAAAAACCACCATCAAAATTGGGAATCTGCCCGCTCCATCCTAATCTCCTATATAGTATTAAAGCTGTTTTGTTGTTTGTCTGTCCACTTTTGATGTTTTTGGTTTTTTTGTTATGTTTTTATTTGGTTTTTGGTCAAATTTTTTTTTGAATTGAAGCTTGGAATCTCAGGAGCAGAATAGTTGTTTTAGATTTTGGTTTTGAGATTTTTTTTTGGTTTCAATTTTTGGGTTTTAGTGAGCAAATTGTCAATTTTTTCATTCTAGAGTCAAAATCTCGGAGTAAAGTGGGTCAGACGGCCGAGGCGCGTACTTTGTCGTGTAGCGCTGAATCTCAGCTTCCTTTTAAAAAAAAAATCAGCGAGAAATGAAGAGTTTAGATGGGGCGTGGCGAAAAGTATGGAGGTGTCATTCGGAGGAAATTTGAATTTGGGCCTTTTTCAATTTTTCGTTTTTTGTCTTGAGATGAAAATTTTTATACTGTTTCAAGCCGATTTTGATTTGTTTTTTTTTGTCTATTAGATTTTTTAAGAAAGCAAGTAAGTCATACGAAAGAGTGGGTAGGGCTACCTGTAGAGTGCGTAAAGGTACCTGGAAAGCGGAAAGGGTACCTGGAGAGTGGGAAAAATTTTCGTGTTTGTTTGTTTTTAATTTATCTACAGGAGAGTTGGTAGGAGTGCCTGCGGTCTGGGTGTGAGTAGCTGGAGTGGGTACCGGTACCTGGAGAATTAACAGGGGTACCTGGAGAGTTAGTAGGGTGCCTGGAAGTGAGTGGGAGTAGCTGGAGAGTGGATATCGGTACCTGGAGAGTGGGTAGAGGTGCCTGGAGAGTTAGTAGGGAGACCTGGAGAGTGGAAGGGTGCCTGGTGAGTGAGTGAGGGTACTTGGAGAGTGAGTAGAGGTGCCTGGGGAGTGAGTGAGAGTACCTGGAGACTGGGTAGAGGTGCCTGGGGAGTGAGTGAGAGTACCTGCAGAGTATGTAAGTGTGCCTGGAGAGTGGGTGGGGTATTTGGAGAGTTGGTAGGGGTACCATGGAAGTGAGTAGGGGTACCAGGAGAGTGTGTAGGAGTACCATAAGAGTGGGTAGCGATATCTGGAGATTAAGTAAGAGTTTCCGGAGTGTGAGTGGGTACTTTTAGTTAATCTCCAGACATCGCTACCCATGCTGATAAGTGTTGAAGTTATCTTATTTGTGATTTTTGTAATCTTATTTGTGCCTTGACAGAGGCGTGGGTATTCGCCGTGTCAACGGCTCCTGAGTCAGAAAAATGGGCAAGCGTGCCAGGAGAAAGTACGCTTGGCGAACTGATTTTGTTAGTCACCAATGTAATTGGGGTAATTTAGACCTATTAAATTATATAGTAGTTCTTGCTGATTATATGAAAGAGGTAGTGTGCTTTAAAAAGCTTATATTTCTGAGTTAAATTTCATTTTTTTCGAGCTGAACAGAGTTTGAGAAACGGTGCATCAAGCAGCGTGGCCGCGAGCGGGGGCCAGCCTGCGGCGGGCCCAACGCGAGCTAGTTTTTATTGTATGTTTTATTGTAGTTTTAGCTGCAAAAACAAAGCTTTTTAGCGTCAAACAAACAGCAAAAAAAACAAATTTTCGAATTCTCGCAAAAACCTTATTTCGGCATCTGTCGGTCGTTTTGAAAAGTCGCGGCTGCTAAAAAACTGGCGGTGACTTCAAAATACCGTCGATATTGTTGCTTTTTTAGTGAAGAAATCGAAGGAAAATGTCAGAACATCTCTACAAGAACACTGGGAAAAGTAGTGAGTCTTTGCGAAAGAATCGAGTAGAAAATACCGTGATGCTTCGAAAGGAAAAGCGTGATGATGTTCTGGCCAAGAGCGAAGCATCCAGATCGAACGGTTGGTTTTCATTGTTCAGAGTTTTTACGTGAATTACATTGTTACGTTAAGTGCTTTTAGCTGCAACGTAGCCACGACCAAGCTTCCTTGCGAAAAATTCTCGAGCGTTCAAGCAGCAGTGACCCTAGCACAAAATTGGAGGCAATCAAGCAAGTTCGCAGTCTTGTTTCAACCGATCTCAATCAGCCCGTAGACGACTTAATTTCTGGTGGAGTTCTGCCGATTCTGATCCAATGTCTGCTGGAACCAAGGTAGCCATATCTTTTATTAAGTTCTTGTAAATTTCAGGAATTAGTTTAGTTCTGATTTGCAAAAGGAAGCTGCATCTGCGTTGACCAACATTGCCAGTGGTTCGCCCGATCAGACCGCCGCCGTCGTTAAAGCTGGAGCTGCTCGTCACTTTGTTGAACTGTTGGATCCTGGAAATGCTGATGTGTGTGAGCAAGCTCTGTTTGGACTGGGAAATATCATTTGTAATTTTTAAAATCGTGTCTTTTTCCACAGTGTGGGAAGATTTCTTCTCTTTTGGACGTACAGTCGAGCATCGATACAACGAACCCTCGATACAACGAAACCTTCGGTATAGCGAGCCCTTCACCTTAGTTTGGTTTGATTTTACTAAAGCATAATTAAGTATACCCTCGATATAACGATATAATGTGGGTATAACCACCCACTCGATATGACTTTAACTACCCCACTTAAGTCAAATGTACCCCCTTGTGTGACCCCACAATTGAAAAATGAAGATGTTAGCTACACGATGGTGTAAAAAAATTTTCAGTTCAGTACACAAAATGTTTCGGCTAAATGTGAGTATAACACCCCACTCAATGTGAGTATAACCACCCCACTCGATATGACTATAACCACCCCACTTAAGTCCAGTGTAGCCCTCGTGTGACCACACGATTGAAATCTGAGGATGTTAGCTACACGATGGTATAAAAATTTCTTAGTTTAGTACGCAAAATGTTTCTATTTTAATAAAAATAGCCTTGAATCACTTTTAGTCAGTTCTAGAAAATGTTCCAAGTGATTCAGACTATTTTAATTAAAATAGAAACATTTTTGTGTACTAAGCTAAGAAATTTTTACACCATCGTGTAGCTAACATCCTCAGCTTTCAATCGTGGGGTCACACGAGGGGGATACAATGGACTTGAGTGGGGTGGTTATACTCACATCGAGTGGGGTGGTTATACTCACATTGCTCCCGAACCCTCGATATGACAAAGCCCTATATACAACGAACATTTTTCCTAATTTAGCAAAGAATTGTACCCTTGATATAACGAAACCTTCGATAAACGAAGATTTTAACAAAGTTTGCAGAGAAAAACGTCGATACAACGAAACTTTTGAATAAAATGTGCATCAATAAATGGAAGAAACAAAAGCTGACTCTCCTCCAGGGTTGGCAAATCTGGCTATAAGAGCACCTGTGGCTATACGAAGCCTTATCTCTCACTCTGCTGCTCTGGGCATGAACAATCCCTTAGTTTTCACAGACTCTTGTTGTTTATTGATAATCCCTCTTCCTGTATTCACTCTTGATAAACGAAACCTTCAATATATCGAAGATTTTAACAAAGTTTTTTTTCTCATTACTGGTGTATATTTTATACAGAGAAGGGGTGCGTTTTTCATTTGACCTCCAAGCGGTGCGCTTATTAGAGTAGGGCAGAAATTACCGTATTTTCTCTAATAGCTCACCCGGGTGAGTTACCAGACTGTCAAAACAGAAATGGCAAAAGCCTTCAAAAATCGAGGCAAAAAAGTGTCGGACCAAGGCGGGAACGAACTTTGGGGGTGCATAGTAGAGAGGTTTGACTGTACTTTTGATTTCAAGATTTGTGTTTTTGAAATGAGGTTTGCCTGAGATTGCAACACCGAAAAGTCAACAAATTATGTCTCTCAAGGCACATAAAAAAGACACAAACCTTGGGGTTATCCTTTTACACCTCGATATAACAAACCTCGATATAACGAACATTTTTTCCGACATGCATCCACCCACCTCCCCCCCCCGTCCAGGGGGTTCGTTATATCGAAGTTCGACTGTACTCAGCTTTAATGTTTAGCTAAAAAGCCTGGGATACTGAAAAAATCAAAAAATTTACGTTTGTTTAAAGGGAGGGTGAAAGCCGTTAAGGAGACAGTCTCGACACGAAAGGATTAATCCAAGTTTTGTGTTTTTGAAATGAGGTTTCAGAGACATATTTGTGTCGAAAACTTGGTGTTGCAATGTCAGACAAACTTATGCAGAATTAAAAGCTATATTAGTATCATCAATATCGAAAATTCAAAATTTATTGAGAAAATGCACTAAAAATTAAAAATGAAAAAAGGGGGGAAACCATCAAAAAAGGTTGATTAGTCTTATATTGCATTTAAATTTTTAGGGCATTTTTGAGAGAATTTTGAAATTCTGATATTGATGATGCTAATCCGACTTTTAATTCTGCACAAGTTTGTCTCAGATTGCAACACCGAAAAGTCAACAAATTATGTCTCTCAAGGCACTTAAAAAAGACACAAACCTTGGGGTTATCCTTTCGTGTCGAGACTATCTCCTTAACAGCCTTCACCCCTCCTTAATATCAATCGGAACGAAAATCTTTTATTTAATAGGCATTAAGACTTTTCTTTTTAGCTGAAGGCTCTGATTTTCGAGACTACTGCATTGAAGTGGGGATAGTGGAGCCATTGCTCAAGCTCGTTGCGCCAGTTACACCGCTAAAGCTGCTTCAAAATGTTGCCTTTGTGCTGGAAAATTTGTGTCGAGCGAAGTGGCCTCCTCTGCCAAGACTGATTGTTGAGAAGCTTTTGCCAGCACTGGATCTTCTTGTTCAACATCAAGATGTGAACGTCATTGTGGACACAGTCTGGGCCATATGCTATCTGACAAAGAGGAATCTTGAGCATTGTAAAATTATTATTGAATCAGGGGTAGGCTGGATGATTAGCTATTCGCTGGTTTTTAAATTTGTGTACTTTAGGCTATCCAGCGTTGTGTTCATTTGCTGAGTCATGCGGAAGAGAAAGTACAAGCTCATGTTCTACGTGCTTTGGGCAATGCAATCGTGGTTGACGAGATGGTTCAAGCGATTATCGATGCTAATGCGCTGCCTTTGATGCTGAATTTACTGTCTAATGGGACTTGGAAAACAAAAAAGGTAGGGTTGGGTAATTCTCCGGAAAAAGTGTTTCTCCGGGTAATTACCCGGGTGATTTCGGGTAATTACCCAAGTAATTACCGAGAAATAAGGCCGGAAAAGTATTTTTCCGGGTAATTACCCAGGTAATTACCAATCAATCAACCTAAAAGAAGGTCATGTTGTTTTTTTAAAATATAGTCCTAAGACTCTTACACTAAACTCGAAATTTTTGAGAATATAAACCTTAACTTCTTACAATAGCCTTTAAAAATACATTTTTTTAATTTTATGTGCACATCCCGATTTAGGAGGCCCTGTGGTTCATTTCAAACATTGCTGCGGGCAAGAAAGAAGATATCCAGGCTATATTCGATGCTATGCTGTTTCCAAATATTGTGCAAATTTTGAAGGCGGAGGATTTTTCGTTGCAAGAGGCAGTTCTTTATCGCAATTTCTGTTTATTCCTGTGGCAATTTCTTTTCTTCAGGAAGCGGTGTGGATAATTACAAACATGGCTGCTGGTGGAAGCGAAAAGCATATTGGATGATGGTTGATGCTGGTGTCATTCCTCCGCTCTGTGATCTTCTGCGAGTTCGAGCTCCAGATATTATTCATGTGATACTTGATGCGTTTAAAGAATTCTGGTAAAATCCTCTCCATGTCTGATGATGTTGCCAAGAAAATCGAGGAATCCGGTGGTCAGTCGTTTTTTTATATTTGTATTCATGGGTTAGGCCCTTGTTATTGAGGTCTGGACAACATCGAGCACTTGTTGAACAATGAGAATTATGACGTTTTCCAAATGGCTCTCTGGCTTTATGACACATACTTCCATCACGAAGAAAATGAAAATCGAGAAATCATTGATAAGAGGATGAATGAGTTTCAATGCGAGCGAATGGATAAGAAAAGCGATATATTTGGCTTTCTTGAAGGCGAAGACTATTAATTAGTGTCCGAGTAGTTTCAAATCGTCATGGTTTCTCTTGACTTGCGAGTAAAAAAAAGTGTAAGTTTGTCACTGCGTGATGGGTCGGTTGTGTGTGATACAGTGGTAAATGGCGCGGTATATTCTCATATTTTGATTCCCATATTTTGCTGTACATGGCTTTGACGGTTTTTAACACATACCGTAATTACCTAATAGGTTTTCAGCGGGGGACCATCGCCGTTGATGTCCATGGCAATTTCGAGTTTTTGAATTTGCGGGATAGCCGAAAATACGCAAAGTGTTTCTTCGAATTTTTAAATTTGCATTCAAATTTAAATCAATGTATTAAATGCGCAGAGTCAAATTGCGACTAGATAGCATATAGCGGCGCTAGTAGCGAATAGCAAAAACACACCCCCCCCTCCTCTTGTCGTGTCGGAAAATGCCGAGAACACTTGAAAAATTCGCGAAAACACTAGTAGTCACAACCGTCATTGCAACAGTCGGGCTCACCCTCCACATGGGTGTGTCAATAAAGCGGTCCGCCTCCAGGTATACCTCCAGGTATTTGTATTGTCTCGCCCGCCATAAGGAATCAATAAAGCCAGGCTCTGTATGATTTTGACCTGTAGGAAATGCTCAGAAATGCATAAATTGGTGTTTTGAATAAGTTCAAAAGGGCAAACCTTTTTCTTTGCCGTAAAAATACTTCTTTTTGCCGCAAAAACACTTTTTTCTGCCGTAAAAAACTTTTTTTGCCGCAAATTTTTTCTCGCTGTAAATCGACTTCCCACGGCAAAAGAAAATATGCGTTGCGGCAGAAAAAAGTATTTTAGCGGCAGAAAAAAGTTTTTCTGCGGCAACAAGAAGCTTTTTTACGGCAGAAAAAAGTATTTTTACGGCAAGAAAAGGTTTGCCAAGTTCAAAACAGGGGTGCACACGAGCCCAAAAATTAACGGACCGACCTGCTCAGTTTTAGCTACGGCCCGGCCGGCTTGAGCTCGAAGCCCGGCTAAAAAATTTCGCGCTTCGCGCCTGGTTTGGAATTTTTTTGAATAAACTTTTAGTACCGTATTTCCTCTAATAAGACCACATGCTCCAATTTTAAACCGAGGGCTGAAAAAAAGAAACAAAAGAGAGAAGATACCTAGCTCAAAAAGGTTCACTCCATGAGCAAAAACGACATACACCTCGTGATTCTACACATCAATAGCTACAAAACGGCTCTGCCAGATTTTTCAAATAAGCGCTCCACTAAGACCTTCCTTGTCAGATAAAATTTTTTTTCACGTTTTCATGTCCAATAAGCCCACATGCTCTAATAAGCCACATCATGATTGAAAAAAAACCGCGTACCTTGAAAAATCTTGGAAACATTGAATTACAGTTTGTCTAGAAAGAAAAAAAAATTTTTTGATTTTTTTCCTAATGAGAACATTAATTTCCGTTTCTACTTTTAAGTTTTGATAAACCTGTTTACATTGTTACCTTGTCGTCATGTTTCTGATGTGCCAGTATTCGGATTTATCATGGATTTTATTGCTAACTACGAAAGTGCGTCTCACGAAAAAAATGAAGGGAGCGCCGATCAAACAAACTTCGCATCTCGCACACAATCCTCCAGCAAAAGCTGAATTTCATGCCTTCTGATCAATTGCCAGTAATATAAATCCAGCATCATCTGTTATCTTTTTTCTTGTAAATCCTACATTTTCTGTTACCGCTTTTCTCGTAAATTCTGCGTCTTTCTGTTGTTGCCAAATAAATATTGCATGCATTTCAACACCTATCTATTTTCTGCTGGGTGGTACGAATCTCTTCATTCTGAAAACGTTGATATCAATGATCCTAACCCAGGGTTCACTGAAGTTAATTGTTTATTGTTATTAATAAATTTGTTTGTTTATATGTTATTGTGTTAAAATTTTCGTCGGCGTTTACGGCGACGAAGGTTTGAAAAATAAGACCGCATGCTCCAATAAGCCCACACCCTGGGGAGAGGTTGAAAAATAAGCCCACATATGGTCTTATTAGAGGAAATACGGTAATTATCTCAAAATATTTCAGAAAATTGAGACAATTATAAGGTTGACCAATGGTTTTATGTACACTGGTCGATTGACGATCAATTAATACAGTCAACTCTCGTTATACAGTCAACTTTCGATTACTACCGGGCTTCGAGCCTAAACCCGGCACCACTTTTTTCAGCCCGCACGCAGAAGGGGGGGGGCGTACGGCCGGTCCGTGTCCACCCCTGGTTCGAAAAAAAAATTCATTTGGGGGAGGGGGTTGGAGAGGTTGGAGGAATACTCCGGTAGCGCCGAGTATACTATTTTATCCAAATATCCTAAATAGGGTGTATTTCCCAAATAGGATATTGGGACATATCCTATTTAGGATAAATATCCTAAATAGGATATTAGGATATATCTTAAACAGGACATATACCCTTTTAAAGGGGGGGGGGAACTTCTTATACGCATCGCCTATAAGGACACAGGTGGATGTTTTTAGAATTCTAGCTCCAACTTTATACTATCTTTTTCTCTGTTTGATAGCTCAAATGAAAGCGTAGAGTCTTGGCTTCATTTTGGTGTATGAAACTTGTGACTTGTAGAAAAAAGTCAGAAATTTCAGTGAAACCAGTCAAAGAAAAACCCCGAGGGGGGTGGGGGTTACCACTCGCCAGAACCAGGGGATCCCACTCGCCAGAACCAGGGCGTCCCATTCACAAACTTTATTTTAAACTTTATTTAATTATCATTCACATACAATGCAATACGATTGCAGCACTTCATAGTCCTCTTCCTCGAGAGTATTGTAAGCGCGCCATCCATCACAAATGATTGTTGTTTGCGGAAGAATCCATTGTCGAATGAGAGGCAAGAGAGTTGTTTTGTCACGCTTCTCAACCTGCACCATGAAAACGTCACCAGAATTGCGCGAAATTCCTCCAAAGACCCAAGAACCGTCTACGCGGTGCCCTCGATTATACTTCCATTTACCAAACTGGCTCTCGTCTATTTCAACCTACAAAAAAAACGATGAGAGTAATTAAGAATTAAAAAAGTTTAAGACATACAACGTCACCATTTCCAGTAGGTGTAGCACGTTTTTGAACAGCCCAGTACGCCGCCTTCCTGCAATAATGATTCCAAGGCGCTGCACTGTGCGTCGATATTCCCACTTCCTCTGCTATCTTCTGCTGCTCGAAGCCCTTTGTCCTAAAAGAATGAGAATAAAGCATGGATATATTCTTTAAACGAAACAATCTAACCACAAGAGAATATATTTTAGGATTACGACCGATGGAAGTTTCGTCTGCGTCATGAAAGTATCAACATGAAATCCTTGTTTGCCTGAACATTTTTCCCCACCAGGGAGGATTCGTTTTCCGCACAAATATCGCACGTTCCTGCAAAATAAACATGAACAATATCCATGCAACGAACGAAAAGAGGTTAAAACAGCTAACCCATTTGCTCTTTCTTCAAATCTCATATCGTCTTTGCCACACTTCTTGCATATTCTATCCTTAGAAGCTATCCCATGCTCGTCAAGTAAGGAAATAAGTGAGTCTTTGTCTTCTGAGAGCCGATCCAATTTGGCGGCAGTCCAGAAATTATTCCGAGAAGGTCCATCACGTCTGAGCGCCATACCTAAAAAGCCATACGTGAAATAGAATTGAGAAAGGAATTAGGCAATTTCGCCTGAGAATCACAGGAATCATAGCGACAAAAGTAGCACATCATGAAAATAAAACACAAACTGAGTAAAAATTGAAAATGAGGATATTTTCGCTTATGAAAAAAACAACGCGGAAATTCAGAATGAAAACAATTTAAAAAAACAATGGCAAAAGATAGCAGGGACCCCCCTGGTTCTGGCGAGTGGGACCTCCCCCCCTTGTTCTGCCGAGTGGACCCCTTTGGTTCTGGCGAGTGGGCCCCAAAGGTTCTGGATAGCCAAACCCGAAATCGGGGAGGGGGGGGGCGTACGCCTTAATTTCACACAAAAAAATTAAAAATTGTGGTTTTCGTGTCGAGAATCAATCTGTGACAGAAATGAGTGAATCTGTGACAGAAAAAACTGAATCTGTGACAAAAAAAGTAAATGTGTGACAAAAACATCTTTCCGCGCTATTGGACACACACTGTGACTGCGAATTTTGTCGCGTCATTGGACACGTAGTGTTAGTGCTCCACAATTTCTTTTCATGGTCTTCATTAACTTTCAATGGTCCATATCCTTCCTTTGTGACCTTGAACCCCCTTTTATGGTATAAATCGTAATCATAACTGGTCCTGAACCCCTTTGATATTCTGGTTATGGTACCGAGATGCTGCCCAGGTAGTTGTATTTAGGAAGCATATACCCAGTTGAGAGTATCTAAGAGATTGGTACCCATGGTGAGGGTATCAAGGTAATTGTTCTCAGTTGAGAGAAGCTAGGAAAAGGTACCGGCACTTGTTTACTTCAGGGGCCCCTAATGTGAAGTCAACTCTTTCGCTCAGGCTTAGGCCCAGAGTAGGCCAGCTTATTTTACAAATTTGGCTAATTCAACAATAATATTTGTCATGTTGACCTGAAGTGGATTCGATCTGGTTCGGTTTTGCCCATCCTTGCTCAGAACACCCTAAACCACTCAAACAACCAAAACCCACCTTAAATCACTTAAACACCCCTTCCAAACAACCACAAATAAGTGTTTGAAGTAGTTGGAGGTGGTTTGTGGACGTTTGAGCGGTTTTAGGTTTCTTTGGGTCGGTTTTAGAATAGTTCCACGTGGTTTGGGGTTATTTGTGAAGTTGGGGGTTTTGAGCAGTCTACGGTTGTTTGGATGGCTTAAGATTATTTGAATGGTTTAGGCTGGTTCAGGAATTTAGTTGGGATTTAAAACAACCTTTCTATGGTATTTCTGTGTTTTGGCTAGTAAACCAACTAAAATCTTTGAATAAAAAAAAACAAAGAAAAAATATTAGTTGAATACTTTTCAAAGTAAATCTGGGGAGTCAACCCAAAAAGTGGAAGTATCAATCTAACAAGTTGAGGGGTCAACTAAGTTGATCCCTAAAAAAGTTGAGGGGGATCAACCTAGGGTCAACTTTTGGGTTCAACATTGAGGGTCAACTTTTTAGTTGACCCTCAACTAAAAGTTGAGGGTCAACCAAGTTGACCTTGACTATGGTTACAGCCATTAGGATACTTTAGGATATCGAAAATATCCTATTTTATAGTAAATAGGATACTATTCTCATACCTGTTGGCGAGTCGAATACTCGAAATCGAGTAATACCGTATTACCTCGAATAGCTCCCCCTGCTCTAATAACCCCCCCCCTAACTTTGAGGACCTATATCTCAACCTAGAATTTTTTTTTGGCAAAGCTGTTTTATGCCTTTTCTTAACTCCCACGAGCTCTATCGATTTTAAATTTTCACCTAAAAATCTGAGATCGACCTCAAATTTTTCCGATTTTTGGGCATCCAAAAAATAACTCCCCGGGGAGCTATTAGAGGAAATACGGTATTTGAAATTTTTCGAGTTGACTACTCGAAATCTCGAGTGCTTGCCAACGCTACAGAGAAGGCTAATTAATTCAGCTTACTATATACTAGGCGAACTGGCGCCCTCTCGGGCGCCTGCGTTATGAAAGTGAAGTTTGGCACAACTGCCTTTTGAATGCGCGAGGGCGGATTTGGCACAACTGCCTTTTGAATGCCCGAGGGCAAATTTGGCACGGAGGCCTGTTGTCCAGTTATCCCCGTGGTGGGTAGGGCTATCTCTTCCCCGGGTCCACCCACCCCGGCATTTGCTGCGCGGTCCAGCTCGCGTGCTCGCTT
This sequence comes from Ditylenchus dipsaci, assembly GCA_004194705.1. Classification (NCBI taxonomy): domain Eukaryota; kingdom Metazoa; phylum Nematoda; class Chromadorea; order Rhabditida; family Anguinidae; genus Ditylenchus; species Ditylenchus dipsaci. The sequence goes on from SADC01001340.1 coordinate 118,581, forward strand.
CCTATCGTTCCAATCCTTATTCTTCGCTCTTTCATTTCTCTTTGCAGACGGCATTTTATCTAAATTCAAGAAAAAACGACGTGTCAGCAGAGAATTAAAATAACAGGTACAATGATGTGTATTTCGTGCAGGTAGCCCTGGAAATTTCCTGATTAAAACGGCTATAACTAAAACAATTTCAAATTCCTTTTTGCTCGTCGTGTTAAAATTGATGGCTATATGTAATTTCTTATTTCTCCCTGGCCTCCTTAAATTTTGAAATTGGAGATTTTTAACAATAGGAGGGACCTAGGAAAAATTTTGAGAAAATCACGAAAAAAAATCACATCAAAAAATAGCCCTCAACTTTAAGAAAGTAGCGAAAACATATTTTGTAAATAGCGTCAGAACAAAAACTTGTGGCCGTTCCAAAACGGGAGAAACTTTTTGGACCAGCTGTAAATTTTCAGCAAGGTGAAAATTTCAGCGAGAGGAAATTATGCAGAATTTGATTTTTGACGTTCCTGCTGAGAAAAGCAAAATTCTTACACCGGATTTGCGTTCAACATGGTTGAGTACAGATTAACCTACTTCAAATGTAAGCTTAAGTTTAATTTTCGAAATTCTCTTGAAAAAAAAATAGAAAGAAAATTTTAATATTTTAAATTGATTACGAATGGATATGGATTTATTCTGGTGCAAAAAGATTTCTTTTTGGTGCAAAAAGAGTTTATTTTTGTGCAAATTGAATTTTTTTTGGTGCAAATAATTTTCTTTTTGGTGCAAATCGTATTCTTTCTGGATAATATTTTTATTGCCCGTATAATACTCGTTTTCGCCCATCGCATATTTCTTTTTGCCTGTAGATTTTGAATGGCCGTAAAATATTCGTTTTTGCACGTAAATTTCTTTTTTTCTATTTTTTCTGCCTGAAGATTTTAAAATTTTGCGGAAATTCAAATTTTATGGTCAGAAAAGGACTTTGGTTTGCTCAGAATCCCACCCTAGAGTGACCAAGTTGGTTTTTCGGGAATTTATTTAACACCTGGAGGACGACTGTTACTTTTGGTTATTCCGACTCAGAATTTCGTGCTGAACATGATGGTGCGGGTCCTTTTCCCTTCGATGTTTGACGAAGTTGGTGAAAACGGCTTCGGGAGGTAAGAACTTGTGCATGGTCAAAATACAGCTGGATACCCAGATGTTTTCAAGTGGTGCGTCATGATCATCATACTACACCCACATTCATATTATATCAAAATGACCGCAAGGATATCAGCTTTCAAATAACAGTAAGCATAGTAGATTTTATCTGTGAAGTAGAGATAAATCACCACTTCTTTCTCGAGGTACGGATTTTCCGAATTCTCTTACTCTGATTTCTATGTGCCATAACTTTCTGCACATGTAACTTTGATCAACGGGTTTTCAGCATCTCGTAGCAAATTTATCTGGCTACATGTTGAACTGAAATTGTGAGAGTGTTTGTTTGGAAAGCCACTGAAAACCACACTCAAAATAATAAACTCGTACATTTTGTGATATTGTATTTTTTTCAATATTTGTTTGAATTCGCGCAACTCTCGATACGGGTTACCCTGGTACGCCCATTAGTGACAACGGGTAGAACAGAATGTGCTGAGCATAATGGTGCCGGCCGTTTTTGCTTTAAAGCCGAATTAAGTGAATTAAATAGGGTCTAGAAATTTATCAGTTTTGCATGATCGAAATTTAGCTAGCACCCAAAGTTTTCAAGTAATGCGCTATTATATTCCATTACCCCAAGCTCATAATATGTCGAAATGAGCGCCAGGAACTCTGCTTTCAAGCGGTTTAAAAATACACTGTTTTTATTCGCAAATTTTTTCAAAAAATTAACAGTTGCTTGTCTGCGTGAAGATTTTTTGAATTTTACATTTTTACTTTATACGTACTTATGCTTATTATACAGGGTGGCGCAACGTAAACTGGTGAATGAATTTTTGCCATAACTTTTTTATTTTCAAAGATTTGACGAGATCTTTTTTTTTAAAAGAAAGCTGAATAGATGAGAAAGCGAATGTTACCAAACATGCTTATTTTTGTTGCTGAGATCGTTTTTAAAAATGTGTTTCATTAAAATGTTAATTTTTCCTTCTATTAGGCCATGGTTTACACAGCTCAAGAGAAAGCCAAGTGCGTCGAGTGGTTCATAGAAGAAGGGAAAAGCGTCGCAGCGTTCAGCGTTCGATACCGAAGAGAGCTAGGAGTTCATGCAAAGGTGCCAAAGCGAGACACAATTCTGGATTGGTACACAAAGTTCAAGGGGCAAGGTAGCGTCAAAAGGAAAAGAGGACAAACATCAAGGTTGGTTTTTGGTTTGCGTGATCTGCTTGCACGGTTTGTTTTCTTTGTTTCAGACAGCTCCCTTCGGTATCGAACGCTGAACGCTGTGACGCTTTTCCCTTCTTCTATGAACCACTCGACGCACTTGGCTTTCTCTTGAGCTGTGTAAACCATGGCCTAATAGAAAAAAATTAACATTTTAATGAAACACATTTTTAAAAACGATCTCAGCAACAAAAATAAGCATGTTTGGTAACATTCGCTTTCTCATCTATTCAGCTTTCTTTTAAAAAAAGATCTCGTCAAAATCTTTGAAAATAAAAAAGTTATGGCAAAAATTCATTCACCAGTTTACGTTGCGCCACCCTGTACTTTTAATTCTATCCTAGAATTTTCACCAACTTATAGAACAGTCAATTAGCTACAAAAAACAGAGGCGAGTGGCAATATTTTTTTTACAAAGCTAGCAAAACCTCGGTCAAAATGTTGGGCTTGTTGATTTTGTTTATTTCTTTTACTCGAGCTACTAAATGATAAGTGTATTTTATTAATCTCTCAAGAGAAAAATTGGCTGCACGTGGCTGCACGTCTCGGTTTTTTGTAACTAATTGACACTTAGTCCTCACACTCTTGACTATAAAACAAGATTATCAGAGCAGGCTTTTACACCTACTGAAGCTTGTATTCAGGCTGAAGTAGGCTAAATTTCCGAAAATCGACGGTTTTAAGGTTTCTCTGATTAGTTACATTGAAATTTCTGACTTTTTTTCAAGTCACACTTTTTATGGGTAATCTTTTTTTTTTGGGCAAATATACTTTTTTTTGGGCAAATTGACTTTTTTGGGGCAAATGCACTTTGGGGCAAATTTATTTTTTTTTGGGGCAAATATACTTTTTCTTGGGGCAAATTTACTTTTTTTTGGGGCAAATTTATTTTTTTGGGGGGCAAATATACCTTTTCTCGGGCAAATTAACTTTTTTGGGCAAATAAACCTTTTTTTTGGGGCAACTTCTTTTAAAAGAAATGTACTTTTTTGTCGGAAGAAAGATGATAATTTCAGGTGAAATTTCTGTTTTTCACACATTTTATACCGAAATAGTTCACCTTTTGCATTTTTTAGTAAGACTTTATTTTTTTATATCAACTATTCTCAACCATTTGAATGTCACATTGAAAGCTTAACATTACATATTAAAACCCAAAAAAACCTGGAAGCTAGATAATTAAATAATGATCACCGTAGTTATTCTGATGGAAACCCTCTTCTTATTAGTAACCTCGCTGAAAAACAGTGCACCATTGGTCAGTGCGTCCAGAATGTCAGGTTTTCAATAGTTTCGGGAGATAATGAAAAGGGTTTTTCAGACACCAGCACTTTTTCCAGAAATCAGCAGTAAAATTTACCGGGAAGCTTTTCATTTAAAAGAAATTCAAAACAGCTAATAATTTGTGATATCTTTTTTGAATTATCTTTGCAAAGCAAGGGTCATCTTCGTCTTTGGACGACCTGGCTTTTGCTTATGAGTAAGAGGCAGCTGAGACTGGGTAGCTAGCTAGTTTTAGTTGGCACATAATCATTACACTATGTTTGCAGTGCTGTTTTTTTGAACCTTGACTGCAGTTGCAGCAATAATGCGCAGGCCATCTTGGAGATGGCTCCACTATGCAAATACTATTTCGTATTTTTGTATTCACTCCAAGTTTCAAAAATTTTTTGCGAGTAAGCATTGTACATTGAATTGATATCAGCTTCTGAGGTGCTGCTTTGCATTCCAATCACATACACTCTAGTATTAAGAGTGTTCACCACTCTTGGCGTACTTTTCCTGTTAAATGAAAAGCTTCCCGGTAAATTTTACTGCTGATTCTGGAAAAAGTGCTGGTGTCTGAAAAACCCCTTTCATTATCTCCCGAAAACTATTGAAAACCTGACATTCTGGACGCACTGACCAATGGTGCACTGTTTTTTCAGCGAGGTTACTAATAAGAAGAGGGTTTGCATCAGAATAACTACGGTGATCATTATTTAATTATCTAGCTTCCAGGTTTTTTGGGTTTTAATATGTAATGTTAAGCTTTCAATCTGACATTTCAAATGGTTGAGAATATTGATATAAAAAAATAAAAGTCTTACTAAAAAATGCAAAAGGTGAACTATTTCGGTATAAAATGTGTGAAAAACAGAAATTTCACCTGAAATTATCATCTTTCTTCCGACAAAAAAAGTACATTTCTTTTAAAAGAAGTTGCCCCCAAAAAAAGGTTTATTTGCCCCAAAAAAAATAAATTTGCCCCAAAAAAAAAGTATATTTGCTCCAAAAAAAGTATATCTGCCCCAAACCCATCTGCCCCAAAAAAAAAATAAATTTGCCCAAAAAAAAGTAAATTTGCCCCAAAAAAAGTATATTTGGCCCAAAAAAAAGTAAATTTGCCCCAAAAAAAAGTAAATTTGCCCCAAAAAAAGTATATTTGGCCCAAAAAAAAGTAAATTTGCCCCAAAAAAAGTATATTTGGCCCAAAAAAAAGTAAATTTGCCCCAAAAAAGTATATTGGCCCAAAAAAAAGTAAATTTGCCCCAAAAAAAGTATATTTGCCCCAAAAAAAGTAAATTTGCCCAAAAAAAGTATATTTGCCCAAAAAAAAGTAAATTTGCCCCAAAAAAGTAAATTTGCCCCAAAAAAAAGTAAATTTGCCCCAAAAAAAGTATATTTGCCCCAAAAAAAAGATTACCCACCTTTCATATACCAAAATGTGGTTTTTTTGCACCAGAAAAAATCCCTATCCATTACGAATATTAGACTTAACAACGTTTCGATATGTAATCAGTTATTCTGAACACAAATCCAGTGCCAGAATTTGGTTTTTTTCAACAGAAACGTAAAAAATTCACGTTCCTGCAGAATCATCTCCCGCGGAATATCCGCCTTCATAATTAGATATATATAAATGTACTTTTTCCTCTCCTGACCAGTGATGTAAAAATGTAAATTTTGGCACCGGCACCGCACCGGCACCGGTGCCTGGTGTCGGCACCGGCACCGGTGCCGCACCGGGTCTTAAATGCGGCACCGGCACCGGTGCCGGCACCTGGCTGAATATTTGCATCGGCACCGGTGCCTATCACATTCAGTTCATTTTTCAAGTAAAAAAGTTCAATTTTCAACGGGAATGAGTTTTGTTGTTTCAAAAAAGTTCGGCTTGTACAGAAATATGAATTTTATTGAAATTGATCAGCACACGACGCTTTACGAGCAGTTGTCCAGAATGGCCTTTATGCCTTATTGTATTTATTGTGACACCTGATAAGAGTCTTTCTACGCTAGCTGACGTGGCAAGGGATGGCAAGGTTACGAGTGAGATTTGTGATAGCTCGGGAACAACTAAATCAATTTATATTTTCAGTTGTTTGTTAAATCAGCTCACTTCGTTAGTTGCTTTCCGTAGTCAAAAGCATTGCTTTTAATTGACTTTTTTTAAACTGTTTCAATGTTTTTGTTCATTTCTTCATCCAATGGGTCTGAAATGGGTTTCTTATTCTGAGATTTTTCAAATTCAAAAAAACCAAGGAAAGCGAATCAGTGGCACTATTAATATAGTATTAATATATAATAAATTGATTTATGATCAATCATTACATCGAACTATACCATTCCTTAACAAAAGCATCCAATTCTCTCACCTCTAGCTCAATACTCATTCGCTTAAATCGTTTGTTTGATTTGTTGTAAAAATAAATACCGTATTCTCTCTAACAGGCCGACATGTCGGTTTATTTTTCAACCCTTCAAAAATCGTGAAAATTTTGGGTCGAACTCGACATTTTCGGGTGAAAATCCAAAATCGAAAAAGCGGAATCGATAGAGCTCGTGGGAACTAAGAAAACGCAATAAACAGCGATGTAATTTTTTTTCTTCGGACTGAGATACGGTCCCTCAAAGTAGGGGGTGTCGGTTTATTAGAGGGTGTCGGCCTATTAGAGAGAATACGGTATGTGGTTTTACTGGGGCTTATATACATAATATGTCCAATTAAATATTAAAGGGGGGGGGGGTTGTCACTTCATATACGCATCGCCCAAAATCGACTGTTCTTATCCCGCTAGGTGCACATTTTTTATTTTTTACTAAGTTTAGTGACATCTAGAGTCAAAAACTATCGTGCAATCGATTTCGATCATTTCCAGCACTGCTTCGCTGTTAGCAACTGCCTCAATTTTGCGATTTCAAGCAAATGACCATCAAAATCAAAGGAAACCAGCAAAAATGATGCGTACTTAGTCTCATATAGCCTGAGCCTCCACCAGTTCTATTTATTTATCAACGCTTTTAGTGACTTTCTAGAGTCAAAATTTCATGGGGAACAAGATAGAAATTTTTTCACACCAAAATCACTTCAGAAAAGCAAGGTAGCTAGCAAATGTTTGACCCGGGAGAAATAAGTACTATTGAGCGTTAGGATTTCAGTATTATTTAGAAACTGACATTTTTTGAGATTTGAATTTACATTGTTTCATACAACGTATGCTGAAAATGACGGCAAGTAGCCGGGCTAAATTTTGAGTGTAAGGTTGCAAATGAGTGTGTAAATAGAAATTGGGAAAAAACATCAGTTCCAGGATACTATCGAAAAGTACTGGGATAGTCCTATTGAAGATTTATCGAATTGGACATGGTTCAATGTTTTTTGAATTTTAGCTAATACTTTATACTAATTTTTCATCTGTATAATAGCTCAAAAGAAAGCCCAGAACCTTGGCTACATTTTTACACTAAACTTGTAAATAAAAGGAGAAAAAAATAAGGTGTGCAGCCAGTGGTAGTCGAACCTATGACCTAGGGCGGTGCATATATGAAGTGTCCCTCCTTTACTCGAACAAAAAGTGGTATCTGCACTTCATGTTTTACTGAAATTGAAAAAAAATATTCGAATTTTTGTTAAAAATAGGCAGCGGTGCCAGCAAAAAAATTGGCACCGGCACCGGTGCGGCACCGGTGCCGGTGCTTTTTCGTTGAAATTTGGCACCGGCACCAGCACCGGTGCCATCAAAAACTTGGCACCGGCACCGGTGCCCGCACCGGTGCTTTTACATCACTGCTCCTGACAATTGCTGGGTTCAGGAAGGTGCTCTTATGGAAAGAGAACTTATACTCTTTGCTCTATCCGAATTCATGTTGGGTCGCACTACTAATATTTTACTGTCAAAAAGATTGCAGAGCAGTAAAAAGAAGGGAGTGAGAAACAAAATTTAATTTACAAAATATTTGCGTGAATTTCGAAAATACACAAAACAAAAGGGATACCTTGCACTTTTTAATTTGTCAAACACGTTCACTTGAAATTCGGAGGGCAACAAAAAAGTTTTAGACACAACTTTAATTATAATTGTTTTTTATACTTTAATTATACTTTAAAGAAGGCTAATATGTTATACATGAGTGTTCCAGTGAGATATCGTACATAGCAAACTCATGAGTTTGCAAAAAGTTGGTCTTGAACACTAAAATCCACCTAAATATAGACTAAAGATCACCATCTCCGATTTGCAGGCAAGAAAAAAAATTTCTGAAGCGAACTCAATTATAAGTATTTGTTCTCAAAAGAGAGAGCTAAGATGTTTCACTTCAGTGTTCCAGTGAGATATCAGACCTAAGTAGGCAAAAAGCGGCTGAAAAGTGGGCTTGAACCTGAAAATTTCTCGAAAATCCAGGCCTAAAACGACCATCTCCGATTTGGAGGGCAAGGAAAAATTTTTTAGAAGCAACTTTAATTATCCGTATTTGTGCTTAAAAGAAAGCTAAGAAGTTGTACTTGAGTGTTCCGAAAGGATATTGGACATAAAACTGCGAAAACTGACCGAAAAATTGGTCTTGAACACAATAAATACAGAAAAAGTGGCGACGGACACGACTGCCCTACGACCGGGTACACATTGTGACCGGGTACAACGACCGGGTACACTTTTTGTAAAAGTTAAAAAAGTATGCTTAAACCACACGTTTAAGTCCGTCCTAACGGGTGTTGGCCTACCCTTGCCTAAGCCTAAGTCTAAGTGCGCCAACTAATAAAAAAAATCGAAAAAAAAAATTAAAAAATTAACAGGTGGGACCAAGGCAAAATTTGGCACTGTACCCGGTCGTTGGTATACCTACGGACACATGCCAAATACTATATAGAGATTTGGCTCCTAGAATTTGGTGGTCTGATCTTGAAACAAAAAATTATGCATTTCGATTTTTTACTTTTTTAAACTCTCACGAGTTTTATCGATTTCGATTTTGTCTTGAAAATCTGGTCGGGAATTCCTCCGTCACCCCTATTATCCAAAAGATCTGGTAAAAAGTAGCGAAAATACAGAGTACATACTTTTAATTTCCGCTCGACTCTTCGTCAAAAGAAGGAAATTGGCTTTTCATCTCTTTTTTTTTTTGGTTATTTTGGCTATTTTGAGGTGGGGAAGGGCGAAAAACAAGCAAGAGCCTCAGCCAGGAATGCAATTGGATTGGAATTCTATGAAGCATACCAATGCGGCTCACTAGACTGGCTTGCCGATTAGTGGGCCGACCTATAAACTTGCTTGGGGCATACCACAAGCCACTTACTACTCCCTACATTACTCCTACATCTTGACTGCATTAATTTTACACCCACTTGAAACTAATCTGATTCCACAAAGCTATTACTTTTGCTGGTTTTGTTATGATATAACAAAAGTGAAAGTTATTATGGATGCTAAATAAATATTTTATTTAAAAAATAATAGTTTTATCTATGGACGCTAATTTTACAAAAGGTATATCTTTTTGTGGTTGATTTTACTCCCGACAAAAGATTCAAAAATCCCATCAAATTAATTCCTTATCCAGTGAAATTCAAATTTTAAAGGGCAGGCCCGTGCGTTACACGGAGAATAGGCAGAGACCAGCAGTGTTGTTCTTTTTCGAAAAATTTCTCTATGCCTTCTCATCGATGTTCTTAAATTTTTCTGCCTAATATTTAAAAGCAGTATAAGGTCATCAATGTTAGGTTTGATGCAAAATAAGTGAAAAATGGAACGATTAAAAAATTGCTTTTTAAAACGCACGAGTATGCTCCTTTCAATAAAAAGTTGAAATCTCCCATCAAATTTTGTTTTTATCCCGTCAGAGCTTTTTGTTTTTACGAGTAGCTGTTTATTTTTAACTTTTTTCGCAAAAAAAATTGGTTCAAATTTAATTGTGCCCTCAAAAGTTTGAATTTCACCAGCAAATTTTATATTGTATACATTTTCTTTGAATTTCGGTTGTAATTTTTTGCAGTGGCATGTAGCCCTGGATCTTGGATCTTCAAAGCGCCCAAAAAATGCTTATTTAAGCAAAAATATCAGATACTAAAGTTTTACTTTAAAAATTTGCATACAAGTCCAATAAATGTAATAAATATCAAAAAAATCAGGCCAATTTAGTTTTGTATCAAAAACACAGAATTTTGTATTTTCCCCCATTACTTTTAGACAAAAATGTAGCCATGGATATCCTCTACAAGCAACGCAAATTTTGGAAAACAAAAATTTAAGAGACTGAAGGCCAAAAAAAGTCTGGTACTCGGATTTTCGGGTCGTAGCCTTTTGTACCCTTTTTTCCATTTATGGAAAAAAGGGACAAACGAATTACGTAATTTGTTTGTCCCCTTTTTCCACATTTTGAATTCGCGCCTTTTTGGTTTTAAATTTCTGAATTAACTTATTTGTCTTGCAAAGAACTCCTATCATTTTAAATGTTTTCGATAGTCAAACCTCAGTTCTACTGGGTGATCCATGCACCAAACCAAGTGGTCGTCCATTTTGATAAAAAAATTTGAAGGTTTTGGGGTTCCAAAACAATTTTTCTGGACTAATTCGAAATGCCGAAGATGGTTTGACAGTGGTAAAATCGTGATTTATCGAAAAAATTTTAAGTTATCGTAAATTATTGATTTTGATAAATCAAGAGTTTACCATAACTCAAAACTTTCTCGGTAGAACATGATTTTACCACTGTCAAATCATCTTCAGCACGCTCGAATTAGTGCAGAAAAATTGTTTTGGAATCCGAAAACGTAAAATAAAAAATTTTCACCCAAGTGGACGACCACTTGATTTTTTGGTACATGAGACATCCAGCAAAACTGTAACATAACGCGGGCACTTTTTCCCCAAACGCCGGCATTTTTACGTATAGTATAATTTCTTTCTGTGATTCAAGCTAATCCCAACGATGAATCCGAACCCTCACTCCTAAAGCCTAGTGTCCAATGAGCGGATTTTTACCTTCACTCTCACTCTTCATTGGACACACAACAAACCTTTCACTCTGACTTTGACCCAAACTCGGCCAAGTTCAAATTGGGCCAATGCAAATTGTGTCAAGATGTTGAGTCAAAGAGCTCAGGTACCAGTGCAATATTTTTTCTTAGAATTTTATTCTACTTTTTTTCTGTGCTTTATAAACATAATTAATATTTTTGCATTTTCTTCGAATAAATTTCAGATTGTGATTGAACCACATCAAACCAGCGCCCGAAAATCGACCCACCCTAACCCCAATTCTTGGGTAGTTACCTCCTGGTCAGGTGGATGGATGACCTGGATGACCTAAAAATGATTTTTCGATCAAAAATGCGATTTCAACCACCCCAAACCCCAACACCTGGGTAGATACCATCTGGATGACCTAAAAAATTGAAATGTCCTAAAAACTAAAAATAACCATTTTTCCTTACTTAAAGTTGTGTAGGGAGTTAGGTTTGTTAGGACCAGAATTGCCATTTTACCCATCCCCACTCTGATACCTGGGTGCGTAGCTCCTGGTCACGTGAATTTCCACCTGGATGGCCTAAAAATGGAGGTAAAAAAAAGGTTACACTCGGGGGACTCGAACAAGTAACCTCGGTGGCGTATATAAGAAGATCTATAGCAGCCCCTCTTCAATTTAGACCAAGTGGTCATCCACTTGGGTCAAATATTTTTTTTTACGTTTCCGGATTCCAGAAAAAAATTTCTGCACTAATCCGAGCGTGCTGAATATTGTTTGACAATGGTAAAATCGTGATTTATGGAGAAATTTTTAAGTTATCGTAATTTATTGATTTTGATAAATCAATAATTCACAATAACTCAAGAATTTCTCGATAAAACGTGATTTTAGTACTTTCAAACCGTGTTCAGCATGCTAGAATTAGTGCAGAAAACATGTTTTGGAACCCGAAAACTTTAAAAAAATTTCCAAGTGGCCGAGGGTTGTTTGGGTGGAGATATACAGGTGGATATCCACCTAACCGGGAGGTACCCACCCTAAGTATTGAGTATTGAAGTTAGGATGGGTAAAATCGCAATTTTGGACTTAACAAACCCAATTCCCCACACAACTTTAAAGGGGAGTGTATCTCTTGTTCTCGATCAGTGGCTGGTCGAAAACAAAGACTCATGGACAAAGTAAGTTACGTTTCATCTTTGGCTGTGCTAAATGTTGGCTTTAGCAACTCAAGAAACATTTCTAAGAAGTTTGCTGATGAAATATATTGCTGTGTTCACTCCAATAGAAACAGACCTGGCTATTTTGATTACAGAGCTTGTATGCGAGTGCGATGTAAAGGATCTCAATACATTGTCAAAAGCACTCCTTCAAACAAGTGGGGAACACTGGCACAAACGCTTCAAAGACATAGGCCTGAGCAGTCCAGTAAAGCAAAGCGTCGAATCAAAGGATGATCCGTTCGGAGGGAGGCGAATTCGCCTACACAAGTTGGAATCGCTACAAAGAGCTGTGCTCGTTGTTCTATACGCTTAAGAGGTCAACTTGCTAAGCCGGCTACATCTCCTGCACTTGTCCGGAGGGAATCAAAGACGAAGTCTGCAAACACACTCTTATGTTGATGGAAGCTGAAAAACGCATTGATTTACTACTGAAGCTATTGGAAGTAAGAGAGGCAGAAAAAGAAAAACAGGCCATGCACTGGACAGATCTCGATTTTTGTTAATGGTTGTTATTGTTGGACAGTGTTGTTGAAATAAAAAAGAAGTTTTGTTGAAAATCAGAAATTTAGTGGGGAAATTCAGTGTTTTGAGGAAAATTTGAATTTAGTGTGGAAATTCAGAAATTTAGTGTTGGAATTCAGTGTTTGTAGGAAATTTGAATTTAGTGTGGAAATTCAGAAATTTAGTGTTGGAATTCAGTGTTTTGTAGGAAATTTGAATTTAGTGCGGAAATTAATTAATTTGGTGTCGAAATTCAGAAATTTAGTGGGTAATTTCAGTTACAGCCAAACGTTTTCCACGCGGGACCAGATACCGACAAGAGATACACTCCCCCTTTAAGTTAGAAAGAATGGTTTATTTTTAAGAAATTTTAATTTTTTAGGCCATCCAGATGGATACCCATCTGAACAGGAGACACCTACCCCATCTATTGGAGTTTGGATGGTTAAAGTTGGTTGGAAACGGACTGGCGCTGGCTTACCCTGCGCTTAAGGGTTCGAGGGTTCCTTTTTTCCATGAATGGAAAAAAGAGGACAAAAGTACCTACGCCGGATTTTCCAATCAAATAAAATAAATTTTAAATTACCCACAAAAGTCTAGTACTTTCCCCCGACAAATTATTCGTTTACCCCGTCAAATCGTAAAAAATTTGTTTTTCTGAAGTATTTCTTTAACTTCTTCTATTACTTTTTGTAAAGTTTTGATACCAGCGTGTAGCCCTGGGTTTCGGCTTTCGAGCAAGCCATCAACTAATTTACTGAGAAATTAAAAAGTTGGAGAAAAAGTCTTTGCCGAGACCAAATTTTTTAAGAATTTTTACCATACGAAGATTTTTTTCTCCAATTTTTAAAACCTCAGTGATTCAGTTGATAGCTTGTTAAAGAGCTGAGATCCAGGGCTAAAACCAATTGAAAAATTTTTAGGATGAAAACCAATGTATAAAATTTGACGGGGTGAAACAATTTGAGCCTGAATCTTGAATTTTGCATGGGTAAATTTACTTTTACCCAATTTACTTTAAATTTACTTTTTTGCATATTTTATGCAAGATATGTGAATTTCTTATGTGTTTTCTTACGTCTTAAATGTGAATTTGACGGGAGATTTACACATTTCGACGGTGTTTTCAATTTGAGGCAAAATATAAATAAAATTAAAGAAGGTGCGAATTCAAAAAATGTCCCAAAACCGCATAAACGCCCCCTGCAGCTGATCTATTGGGGACCGAGCACTTTCAAAAAAATTGAAATGGGAATGGTCTCGACTGTATTCTCACAACTGACTGTAAAAGGTAAAACAATCCAAGATTCCATTTTAGGGCCACTAATCAGAGAAGTATATCCATCGCTGAACGAGCCAGACTCCTATGTTTTTGTGCTAACAGCCATCTTCTTGGCCTTCTTTATTGTGGGTGTTTGCGGAAATGTGGCCACTTTATGTTTGGTCTTTGGATTCGGCACACCCTATAGCATGCATAGAAAGTACAAACTCAAGACTGCTGCTCATTGGAGCGACGAAAATGATCGCCTAAAATTTTATTTGGCTGCATTGTCCATAACTGATATTTTCACGCTGCTGGGCTTGCCTTCTGGTACATATTAAATTTCTTTAAATTAGTCAAAATAATGGCATCTTTTCAGCTATGGTCGACAGCTTAATCGGGTTTTGGATTTTCAACACCAATTTCTGCAAGTAAACTTACAAATCTAACTTTTTTATACTGATGTTTCAAGAAATTCTGCCTTTTTGAGACGGTTATAACTTTTTTTAAGGGGTCCTTTTGCTATTTTGCCTTGGTCTGCATATTTTTGATTGCGGTTGGGCGCAGGTCAGGCTGGCGTAGGCTAGGGCAGGAGAAAATAATTTTGTCTGACTTTTTTGTAGCTAAAAAAACATGCTTGAGTCCGTCGTAATGCGGCAAAAATCAGAAGCACCACTTTATATCATATGTATAGCACGCGTGGTTGGCTGTGGCTGCTCGTGACAATGGTCTTTTAAGAATTCTTGCAAATTTTTTGAGAAAATTTCTAAAAACTACCAAAATGTATAAAATCGACACACAAATTACTGTAAAGAAAGTTAGAAAATTACATTTGCATGGTTTTTCAAGGGTGGTATTAATTTTGGCCATAAAATACTGAAAATTGGCCATAAAATATTTAATTTGGCCATAAACTCGACGTGGCCATAAAATACTGAATTTTGGCCATAAACTTTTGAATTTTGGCCATAAATTTTGAATTTTGGCCATAAACTTTTGAATTTTGACTATAAACTAGAATTTGGCCATGAAATGCTTAATTTTGGCCATAAATTATTGAGTATTGGCCATAAACGTTTGGACTTTGGCCACAAACTCAGGTTGGCTCTAGGTTAATTGGTATACAAGTCAATTGGCCCATAAAAAATTTTATCCATCCGAATGCTGATCAAACTATGTTATGTAACCCAAAATCTTGTTCTGAACACGGTTTGCTGAACAGGGGACCAAAGCGCTGATTTGATTATTCAGAATCTCAATATCCAAGTAGTATTTGGGTAGGTAGTTATTCCGAGGTGGCCGAAAACTCGAATTTGCCGTGAATCACTGAATTTTGACCATGAATTATTGAATTTTGCCCATAAACTATGGAAATTTTCACCACAAATTAATTTTTTTTGTATTAAGACTAGGGTTGGGGAAACGGCCAAGCATTTTGAAATCGGCCATATGGTCAAAGCCCGGCCCCTTTTACAATCAATTTTAATATAAATTTTAACATAAATCTGCATTTCACTGACTCACCTAATTTTTCACCCATAGACTATGTTGATGATAAACCACATTTCAATCTACTAACTCTTTCACAATTTATTCTTTCTGCAACTACGATAAAAACAGGCAAACAATTTTTAACAACAGGAAGATACCAGAAACAGTCATGCTTGTGATGGTCTTCCTCTTTTTCTTTTCCTTCCTAGCACATCAGCAACGGCATGCCTCGGGAATTGAACAACGCCCTGCTTCTTCATAACTAACAGCACATGTTTGCATGGACCCTTCTTCGCTCCCTCATAGCAAGTGCAAGTGTAGAAGCGAGACCAGATCGGGGACGGACGAAGGACGTAAAAAAGTGACTTCAGTTCCTCAAATAAATAATATAGCTTGAAATTGGGGCCACATAGATGTAAATTTTACTAAATATTGTTCCCACGCTAAGAGGTGAGTCCTCTGCAGAAAAGATCGTAGTGCTGCACAATGTCTTGAGTGGTTACCTTCTTCGACGGCATCACGTAAAGCGCTCTGTTTCCATAGAGTCTTCGGCCTTCCTCTTCTAACAGATGAGCTTCTCGGTAAAGTGGCTGCGGAATGAACGGGACGAGAGCAACAATCTTAAAACACAAGAGGTGGAATTTATATAAAAATATAAAGATAAGGAACTTACTTGATGATCCGGACACTTGCTGCAGTTTTCGATAATCTTCTCAGCCGCTCGAAGAAAGGGACGGAGCAGAAGCAGTTTTCGGAGCGTGCCACAGTCTTTTATGACTCTGTTCCAAGACTCAAGACCATTGTTCGTAGATGAATGTACCGAAAACCCTGCATACCAGCCATTGAGACTAGACTCAACCCACTGAGTGCAGAAATAATCAACAAAATCTGACATGACTGCCTCTTGCGCTGCATACTTTAATGTCCAATACTGCATCACGGCACGTGCTGCTGTTAGTCAAATAATGTTTTACAGGTTACTACAACATTTGGCTAAAAATACCTTCTCTGAACTCCGCTGACAACTTGCTAACTGCACTTTTCTTACGTCACGGTAGATTTCCTGTTTGGATTCTTTCGAAAAACCTAATTGCTTCATCATCTTGCGAAGATTCTGCATTACGTGGAAGTAGCACATAGCTCTGCGAGCGTTCGCCCAAACAAGTCTTACAGCTAAGCACCATTTATAAGTTTATGATAAAACATGGATGAAGAAAACCTACCTGCTGTGATCGATTGGTCCCCGATTGTCAGCCATCACTACCTCCGGTGTGTAATTTTCTAACTGTATGGACCGCAGAAACACTTCATAGCACCAAGTGTTCTCATTAGAAGCCAGAGCAACGTGAGTGAGAAAAAAGCGTTTGTTTGCATCAGAGAACCCACCCACCTGAAATTATC
This sequence comes from Ditylenchus dipsaci, assembly GCA_004194705.1. Taxonomy (NCBI): domain Eukaryota; kingdom Metazoa; phylum Nematoda; class Chromadorea; order Rhabditida; family Anguinidae; genus Ditylenchus; species Ditylenchus dipsaci. The sequence goes on from SADC01001340.1 coordinate 135,030, forward strand.
ATATCAATTCAAGTACAACACGAAAAAAAATCACCATCACAGGGTAGCCATTCCAATTAAGTTTATACGTCGAATCCACATTGAGGACGCCAGAGCTGCATTGAAACCTCTTCAATTTGACTGTAGTCCACACAAGGCAAAATTCGCTGACGTTTGCTGGCGCTGTTCTTGATTTGAAGCTGGCGACATAAACTTCATCTTCAGCTACTGGCACCAATTCTTTTGCGGCAGCATAATCCCTCAAGTGCTCAATCGTGACCGGCGCAGTGTCCTCCCTCTTCTGATAACTCATGAAGTTTTGGATTTGCAACAGCTTTTGCGCAACACGGAAGGAATCACTTGCCTATATGAAACTGATAAATCAACAGTGAAAACCAGAAAAGCACGCACCACCATCTCTTGCAGAATCAACTTGGCCGTCTTCCCTTGCTGTGCTTTCTCGCGAATTGCTTGCTTTACCTTCGTGAGAGGATCCCTTCCGCAATTGATTCATGACTCGAGTGTTCTCCGGATGTTTCGACCATAATTTCGAAAGTATTGCTGGGCCTTCGGATTCTTAGCTTTGCTGGACAGATGCATCCCTTTTTCGTGACACAGCGCACTCGTAGTTTTCTGTGACGTGCTTGTTGCTGAACGCTCTGTGCTTCCTTCAACAGAATGTATGACTTAAACAAGTAACGTGAAAGGATTCTTACAAATGCCAGTGGCCCTTTGCCCATATGCTAGCTGAATTTTCCTTCCATTGCCTAAGATCACTTTCTGCAGCATCTCCATCAAACCTAATTACTTGAGCGTAGACTAGACACGGCTTGTCCTTTCTTTGCCGGATACTTCACGAAGCTCCATTTCTCAAAATTATGACCATACAAAGGGATGCTTAAATGGACAAAAACAGACAACAGGTTTCAATGGCAAAAGTTTATGGCCAGAATTCAAAAGTTTATGGCCAAAATTCAAAAGTTTATGGCCAAAATTCAGTATTTTATGGCACGTCGAGTTTATGGCCAAAATTAAATATTTTATGGCCAATTTTCAGTATTTTATGGCCAGTTTTAAATATTATCCGTTTTTCAAATGATCCGAAATAGCATTTTCAGCTTTCAGCAAAATTTTGCGGGAAATTAAAAAAACCGTTTAAATTTGACTAGAAAAACGAGTTCCGGACTTAAATGACTTTTAGTTTTCAAAACTATTTTTTTAGAATTTTGTCTAGTTTGTAGAGGAGATCAAGGGCTATATTTTGATCTAAAAATAGTTGCGAAAAATGCAAAATTTGGCGTTTTAAATGCAAAAAAAGTTTGCGTTGTAGTTGACGTAAAGTACGGACTTTTAACTGTCCAGTATTCAAAATTTTTAAGGAAAAGTTCGGAACCTGATATTTATGACCTACGACCTACGCATTTTCGGATCATTTGAAAAGTCGTGATGTGATTTACACAATCCTCGGAAAATGCCGATATAAACTTTTTTGCTGTAATTCAGTAATTTGTCGATATTTCAATTTGCGCCTTTTATAATTTATAATGTGGCCTTTTTAGGTTTCACCACTTCTGCAATACTGTCGGCCGAATTTCACCTGCATTTGTGGTAAATTTCGCTAAAGTTTTCTTCCTTAAAGACCATGCTCGTGCAAGGCCCAGCAATTGTTGAATTTGAATTTGCGAGGACCCAAAAACATTTTTCGCTCCATTAAAAAAACATTTTTGTCGCTTTAATTTTTGAATCCCATCAAACCCAGCAATTGCGGTTGCAGCGAAAAGCATGAGAACTCTATTAAACCAGGGCTGCCATATTGGCAAAAAAATCAGACGCAAATCAGACACTATCAGAGCCCACAACTTTTGATTTACGAGACAAAATAGTCTGATTTTTTTTTCTGTGTGTAACTATAATGCACAGGTACACCCTGAAAAAAGTTGTCACCCTTCACTCCATCTTTTTCGCAAGTTCTTGACTTTTAAAGTGTCTGATTTTCTGTTTTCGGCCTAAAACAGAAAATCAGACACTTTAAAAGTCAAGAACTTGCGAAAAAGATGGAGTGAAGGGTGACAACTTTTTTCAGGGTGTACCTGTGCATTATAGTTACACACAGAAAAAAAATCAGACTATTTTGTCTCGTAAATCAAAAGTTGTGGCTCTGATAGTGTCTGATTTGCGTCTGATTTTTTGCCAATATGGCAGCCCTGTATTAAACTCATGTCTTTCAGCCGGGTCGGATCCGCAGGTTGAGAATGAGCTGGACCTTTTCGGAGTGTCGCGTGCTCATAGTTTTGGATTTTACCTGCGAGCCTTTGGCTCTGTCTTTAATCTGTAGGTGGCTGCTAAGTCTGTAAAACGAAGATGCCAGAATAAGTAAAACCCGACTGTTCATACCGATTCTTCTCAAATTCCCTTGCTCTTATGTAGGGTTGTCGGGAAACGAAATGTCTTGCAGCGAAAAATGTTTTTGGTCCCGCCAATTCAAATTTCAACAATTGCTGGGCCTTGAACGAGCATGGTCCTTTAACCAGTGTTTTTTAACTAAAATCTCTCATTTAGCTTTTCCACGACTCATTTTTAAGAATCCGTTTTCTCCAAATTAAAATTAAAAATTAAAATTCAAACTTTTTTTAAAACGGCATGCCCACGCCATAACATGTGGTACCCGCAAATTCAAATTTTTTTCTAGTATTGAATCTCTGTACGGTTTTTTAACTTGGTTTCTAATAAAACCGGCCGGGTGTAGCCCTGGTACACATCCCATAAATTGAGTTTTTTGTTTTTGCGAGGACACCTAAATCTGAATTTCAGATTCCAAGTGGACATTTAACTCATATTTTATGCTCAAAATGTCCAAAATGACCAATTATTTTTTGCAAATGCTAATGGTTGTAGTAGTTCTCCATTTATCTAGCGCATTCCCCATATTCCGTGCCCCTTCTGTTAAAACTTTAAAAATATCTCTCGCAGTTTAACTTATAGTTTTTAACCCTATTCAAAAATCTTTTTCATCATAAATTAAGATAGTTGCGATGAGCATCGATGCACGCTGGAATTTTATTGTCCACAAAAGCTAGATGTCAAATCCAACAAGCCCATTTCTTCAGTTGTTGTTGCTCTTTCATTAATTGCCTTTTTATTCTGCTTCCAATACTGGTAACCTCAGTAAGTTGAAGCACCATAATAAAGTCATATTTTAGGTATATGCTAAAGCTCAAAAAATATTTTTATTCGAGTCCAATAGACGGGATGGTTCTATTTTACATGTGAGAATATTAAGTGTGTGGACGGCATGCCTATTAGAGTTCTGTTTTGGGTAACCGGCTTCACGTTTCTATTCGGATATTTTGTGCCTGCTATATTAATTCAATAATTAATTCCAAGTCAATTGTCAACATCAGGTTATTTTAATCTTTCTATAACGAAAAGGGAAGATGTTTGTGTTATGGGGTCCTAGTTTTAACGTTCATCCGTTATTTGAAGTGATTTTATCTATTTTCAAGGCTCTTTTCCCAAAAAATAACCGTTGTACTGGCACACAAAGAGTTAGGACCAGAATACTGATTTCCGACTGACTTTGACATTCCTCGTCCTACTTTTACTGTAAGCGCCTGTATAATGTCATGTGAACAAAAAGAGGTAGAAGAGAGTAAGAGACATTAAAATTGTGAAAATTTTGTTTTTCGGAAGTGAGAAGGCACTTTTCCCATCAGATTCCCCTAAAAAACAAGATTGTGGTGATTAATGTTAAATTTGGCACAAAAAAATTAAAATAAAGGTCAGAATGAATTCTATATAAAAATCGATGTCTTGGTCTATGCCGCTAAAAAAAGTAGCATTAGTGAATAAATTTTCAGGAAAAACCAGGCCGAACTTCCCGCTCGTAATGTAAAAGCAGTCAAACGAGTACTTGCGTATATAATCATGATCTCAATGTTCTACTTTATTTGCTGGTTGCCTTACTGGTGTTCTGTGCTTTATGTCAGCTATGTGGACTTATTCGAGTCTCGTGTGATCAAAAAACTGACTAATGGACCGGAGCCAACTATTCTATTGCTCTACTTTGCACATGTATTCCCCTACTTCCATGCCACGGCTAACTGGTTATTCTTCTATCAATTTTATATTCAAATAAGCATCTCAATGTTCCAGGTTACTTTACAGTAGAATGTGCACTCAACTTACTACACCTACTAACACATTTTCTTCAAAAGAATACCTAACAGAAAGGACTTCCACAGCAGTGGAAGCTGGTTTTTTAAGCACTATGTTAACTGAAGAGCCAAATGAAGAAGTGAACTGCATTCAGCTAGGTCTGGAAAACATAAAGAATAACAACCACTCGGTTGTCCATAATGTAACCACAAAGAAAACCAGCCAAATATGTTATGAGATTGGAAAAAGCAGCAGCACAGGAGTGGAAGCGCAAATAACGGACGAAATTCACTTGTTAAGCGCTGAAGCGTTACTGCTAACCGACCAAATTAATAAGACAATTTCCATATGAAGCAAAACAGAAAACCATTGCACCATTTATTTAAGCTTTTTATTGTTGTTCGTGTTCTCAACTTTACAATAATAAATACGACAAAAACATAGTTGAATACTCGAAGAACAGTCCGGCATTAGCATTCTTTACCTTTCTTTAGGCTCGAGCGTCTTGAAATAGTCATCTATCTTGCTTGTCCTAAAATCGTGTACAGAATACCGTAAAACCTCTAATTGCAGCCTCATTTCCGATAAATTCATCTACAAGTAAATTCATCTATAAAGTTCTAATCCTTGTAGCGGACATTACTTTTATCAAAAAGCGGGTTGCGGGGCTGTAATGGGCCAATAAAAAGGGAGCCAGGTAGTTTACTCTATCCTGTTATCTAAAAGCCCTTATGGCCCTTTTTAGCCTTATAACCTTTTTTTTAGCCGGTTATTTCAGTATTGTTTTGACAGTCTGGTTGCAAATACCGCAAGGATATCAATTTGTCCAATCGTTTTTTAATAACTAAATAATTTTGCTACTCAAAAAGCAAAACCTCGATATAAGGACTAGCTTTTTCGAAAGAAAAAAACACCCTTTAGGGCAGGTTTGTAATGAAAATTTCGAAAAAAGGACATTTGGGTAAAAAAGGACATTTAATCATTTTTGAAGAAAAAGGGCTATTTATCTCGTGCTTATTACTGTCACAGAGCCAAAAAATGATTTTGACTAAAAACTTCAAAAATAAAAAAGATTTTGGCTCCCCAAAAAAAGACAAATCTTTTAAAATGGACGATTACGAATCATGCTTTATGGTCAGAACTAGGGGGTAAACCATATTTCATTGCATTTTTAACACAAAGTCTAAAAACTTTTAAAATTGAAAAATAGAACGCCATGGCGTTCTATTACAGAGAATACGGAATAGGTCTCGACTGGTATCTTGTGATAGGTCTCACTAAATAGATTTGAATGATTCAGTGCAACGCATCATAAGATAAAAGTCAAGTCTCCTATATAAATGTTTTTGCAACCTGTTAATAAATTCTTTCCATTATATTGGTAAGCCCATTTCTCAACCTTACCCCACGAAATGTCTTTCCTCTTCGAAAATTTACTAGGCTAAAGTTTTTAAGTATTTTAGCAACCCTTCGGTAGAAGCTATCCTAAAAATGTTGTCTATAGCAAGTTTGGTGTCATATTGTTAACCGACCAATTGCGAGTATTTAAAAAAGAAGATCAACAAAGGGTCCTTATGTTGTTTACATCCCACCTTCATTTTTCGGTTTTTTCTTGCTAAAAAATATGCAAATTTTATATAACTTTATTCACATGCATACAATTCAACAATTTGAGACCATAAATAATACATAATATCATTACCGGTAAATTTTCTTCTCCATACAAAATCAGAGACATAGCTCAGAGACACACCCGCTGTCATTTTAGGTACATTCTTGGTACCAAAGTGATATCTTGTGATAGGTCAACCAAAGTACCAAAAATGACAGCGGGTGTGTCTCTGAGCTATGTCTCTGATTTTGTATGGAGAAGAAAATTTACCGTAATGATATTATGTATTATTTATGGTCTCAAATTGTTGAATTGTATGCATGTGAATAAAGTTATATAAAATTTGCATATTTTAGCAAGAAAAAACCGAAAAATGAAGGTGGGATGTAAACAACATAAGGACCCTTTGTTGATCTTCTTTTGCATGTGAATATTATATAAAGTACTAGTAAATAATAATTATTTAAAATTTGCATATTTTTAACAAGAAAAATCGAAAAATGAAGGTGGGATGTAAACGACATAAGTACCAAATTGGAAAGCGAAATTAAAAATTATGGCCGAAACTAAGCGTGCGGCGAGTTTGGGCCATCCTGAAAATTAACATGCCAAGCTATACCAGAGAATGAGCAGAGTGAGAATCTTCTGTATTTTTTAGCGCAAACCCATCAACATCAAAACCAGCAAAAAATTCCAAGAACGTAACCCACTGTTAAATTCGAGAGGATAAGTTGTCAAAAAAAATCGAATTCACATCAAATCTTACAAAGAAAACGTACCAGTCAGGCACAGATTTTGCAGACATGGCTTTCCATTCTTCAAGTGACAGAGATCGACTTTCAATAACATCTAGTGTGCCAAACATGCTTCCTTAAAACTCATTTCTTGAAAAACTCGAGTAAAAATTATGAAAAGAAAGCACTTGCCTCCGAGCCATGCACAGAATAGTTGTACGCAAATATCTTTCTCAAACCTGTAAAAAGCGATGTCCTGCAGAGTGGATAACTTACTCCTAAACACACAAAATTTAAATTGTATCAGATACAAATGGCATATAGCACCTGTAGTCAGTGAATATAAGCCTCAGAAGTTCCTCTTTTACCCGGCTCATCAGACCTAAAACTACAATATAAGTTGGTCAAGTCATCATTATACAGTACCTGGCATTCGCGAAATTCCTCCAACTAGCAACAGATTACTCAAAAACACCCGACGGAGGTCAATTGGTACCTACAGAACCTGCAATCAAAATGGATAGATCATTAATTGTACCTGAACAATGATGTCAAGAATAATCTGAGCGATAGAGCGATTATCTGTTCCGCCATCCATGAAAAGCACTTCAGCTGCGGCCTCTCTAAACATGAAGATTTTTTACCAAAGACTGAAAGCATCACCGGTGTTGTGTCTAGCACATGTAGAATCACCACACAGATCAACAAAAAATAAATTTCCAATCACGTCTGGTAAAACTATGGTTGTAAGTCCAGGCCATTAGATACAGACTTTGGCTAAGTTAACCGAAAATCAAAATGTTTGGAAAATTTATCTGGGTTTTACAATGCGATTCTCATGAGGATCATTCCAGCGAGGCTTGAATAATGGCAATTGAACCTCAGAACCAGCACTCACTCGGCTTTGCTGGTCCAACTCAAAGGGTCAAAAACGAGTGCAGGACGTTTCGTCGCCAGAATATTCGTCGCCCACATTTTTCGTCGCCACAATTTTCGTCGCCACAGTTTTCGTCGCCCACAATTTTTGTCGCCACAGTTTTCGTCGCCCACAATTTTTACACAGTTTTCTATTGATTCTATTTTAACGTCGTAACAGGTCGTAACGACGCTAAAAACGTAAAATCAATAGAGAACTGTGCCGACAAAAATATACCGGCGACAAAAATATGCCGGCGACGAAAATTGTGGGCGACGAAAATTGTGGGCGACGAAAACTGTGGCGACGAAAATTGTTGGCTACGAAAATTGTGGCGACGAAAAATGTGGGCGACGAAAATTCTGACGACGAAACGTCCTGCACCCTCAAAAACTTGACCGAAATTTGACTTTTTTCCATGGGGCACCAAAGCCGAGTGAGTGCTGGGGTTTAGGTTCACATAAGCCCCCGACTTTGTACTATGGGAAAACTATTCACTACCTCCGTAACCCTAGCCAAAAACCTCCCGCCACCTCAAGACTTCGAAAGTTTAAATAAAAATCATGTAAATGAATAAATGTCCAGAGTATGATCCACATACAGAACATTACTAAGAAAATTACCGAGCATAACCAGGAAGAATCAGAGTCTCAACATCAAACGGAATTTCCACATCTGGAGGCGGCTTCTCAATTTCCTGCGACTCGTCAGCTTCTTAAATCAGACCCAATTTTTCGGCGCTACTCGGTTTTACCCCTTCCAATAATATTTAGGCTTCGGACTTAGGCTTAGCCCTTAGGCTTTGGCTTTGGCCCTTAGGCTTAAGCTCAGGGCCAAGCCATTACTAATACCAGCTTTGGCTTTCGGCCTTTTATTAGCTTTCATTAAAAGTATGGTCTTAGGTACCCTTAAAAACCGAGCAGCTTTTTGGGAGGGGTATAAACGAGTAGCGTCAATTTTTCTTTCATTGAACTACTTTATTTACCATGTTTCTGTAGCTTTCGTCCTCTATCCATAGTAGTCGCGAAGCAGAAACGAAAGACAATATCCTCTACCATTTTGTATTTTTGGAGCTGGTCCAAGTCTGACTGGCCGAATTTCCTGAGAGTTGATCTGTTAATGGAACGAATCTTGGCATGTTTAAGCAGTAGCCTCCTGAGATTTCTTCCACAGTTGAGGTGCACAACGGTGTTGACTGGAAACTGTTCAGCATCAAGATCCCATCAGCGATCTGTAAAATTTTCAAGCTTCATTGATTTAATTCCAACAAATTTCAAGGCTTCACCGGAAATAGGACTGTCTCTTTGGTGGCAATATCTGCAATTGAAAATTTAGTCAAAAATATCCAAATAATTTGGGCTAAGCGTGACTAGTGCACCATAATCTACATGATCATAATAGCCTACTGAGAACAATAAGCGGAGTACGGCTTGACTATCCAAAAAAGAAGGCTTTATAAAAAGGTTAAAAGAAGGTTGTGTATGCATACCCCAATCCGGGTATCACCTGGACCACCCGAGAATTTGATAGTCAGTCTTTAAATCACTAATCATGTTTTTCAAAAAGACTAATTATCGGCAAACTTAATCGTGCCGCATTGACTGTGCATGGTCTAATTTTTTTACTAAATTCTCACCAACTACAAGACAGGTTTTAGCATTGAACGGATAGGAGCAGAGCAAATGACTGGGCGCGAACAGTATCGAATGTGGAGCCAAAGAAGGACATTCAAAAAAGCTTTCGCGATTGCATTCCGGATCTTAGTTGGCGTCAGTAGACTTTCCACAATCACAACTCGGCGAGCATTGATGGTTGTCAGGAGTTTTCTGGAAAATAAAATTGGTTATGCATGAGAAGGCCGAAAAAATGAGAAAGGCAGACAGTTTACCGAAAGATGATATCGCGGAAAAATTTGACCAGCATCAGATGTTGTTCCTTATCAGTGTAGTTGGGATCGAAAACAGCTTGTGGCACAGGATTGAGCGGATCGACGTACTTTGTTTCAAACATTTCGCGAGGTGTGAATTCTCCAGAAAATCCGATTCTACAATTTTATGGAGGTAAAAAAAATTTTAACTGTATATAGTTAACCTTGTTAAGCGATTCCCAACTTCAATAACAATGGCAGGGCGACTATCCATCTTCATAGCAGAGGTAGCATTGGAACCGATAGAAAGCGAGGAATATGTTCTGGACTTCTGTCGATCTGCTGACGACTTTGAAGCGGAAGAATAGTCGGAGGACTTTCTGATGGAGTACTTGGATTCGAACCTGGATTCGCTCATTGCACACCTGAAAAAGCAATATGTCAGTACACTCAAAGTCAACTAACTTGTTTTTCAACCATATGTCAATCATAGAATCCACTTACTATATTATACATTCTAAATACTTTAGTTACTTCTAAAATCTGTCATGTCTTTAGGAATGATACTTTAGGACAAGGCTGCCATTTGGAGTACAGCCAGTTCCCGATGAAGCCAGTTCCCGATGGTTTTTAGAAAATTCATTTGAAAGTTCTGTCTCTTATTTTAAATTCGGTTTGATCATAGTTTTCAGGGGCTGGCTAGGACAAATCGATTATTTGTCAATAGGCTAACAAAATATTGACCATTTAAACTGTTTTGGGTATTTTCAATTTCAAATGAAAAATCAATGATGAAAGAAGACAGGAAAAGACAAATGATGGTCTTTATTCGAAAGGGTGCCTATACAACGAAACCGACAATAAATTCTAATGATTAGGAATGACTAGTCCCAAGGCACTGACTAGGTATCTGCTCTATGTAAATTCAACCTCGACAAATCCATCCTCGATAAATTTTTTAGTCTAAACCAGCCAAACCAAGATAACGCCAATTCAAAATACCCTACAAAACGGCATTTTACCACTATCAAACCATCTTCAGCCTGCTCGGCCGAATAAGTCCATAAAACAAGTTTCGGAACCCAAAAAAGTAAGAAAAAATGTTTGATCAAAGTGGACGACCACTTGGTTTGTTAGTACATGGGACATTTAGCAAAACTCTCGTAGGTTTACAGAATTTTTTTTTCACTAACCATCCTGAGAATTTCTAGTCCCTTAAAGGGCCTGACCTCTTCCTACTCGGTGGTCCCCCGCCAATTCAAAAATTTTCCCTTGATTATTGGACTTCTAGATTTTTCCGCTAGGTTTCTAACAAAACTAAGCCTAGAATTTGATTTCAGGCCTAGTTTTGTTAGAAACGTGGCGGAAAAATCCTTACAGAAGTCCAATGATCAAGGGAAAATTTTTGAATTGGCGGGGGACCACCGAGTAGGAAGAGGTCAGGCCCTTTAAAGAACCATACTTGTTGATGACAATGAGAATTTGTCAAATTCAAATGTGCGTGGGACAGTTCGCTTTCGTCTCACACTGTACTCTTTTTGTCATTCCAAATACCATATTTCCTCTAATAAGCGCCCCGGGGCGCTTATTTTTCAAACCTCCAAAAATCGGTAAAATATCAACTGGCAACCAATTTAACTGGCAACTATCAACTGGCAACCAATTTAACTGGCAACTATCAACTGGCAACCAATTCAACTGGCAACTATCAACTGGCAACCTTTTTCAATTTTATTAAAGATGTAGAAAAAATATTTTCAAATTTTTGGGGTCCCACAGAAATCTCAACTGACAATAAATTCACCTGACAATAATAAACAATTGAATTAAAAAGGGTCACAAATAAGGCAGCGGACATGAAAATGCAACAGAAAGTAAATAAAAATGCATGAAAACAGCAGGGTTAACTAATGCAAATTTTGGCGCTGGTATATAGTATCCCCACCCGCCAAAACCTGACCTTATAGCTCCCCCATACTCCGGCGGGTCGCGGGTCAAATGTTGACCCGCCACTTTTGCACTGTGAGTCTGACCCGTGAGTCACTCGATAAAATTGACTAGTTTTTTTGCACCGTGACCCGTGACTTAAAAATATGACCCGCGAGTCATTCCAAATTTATAAGTAAATTTTGACCCGTGACCCGCGGGAGTATGGGGGGAACTTATGAAAATCGTTGTAATTACCCTTTCAAGTAACAACTTTAGGCTTAGCCCTTAGGCTTAGGGTAGGCCAGCGTACGGAAGTTGTGACTAATAAAGAGTTTGCGCACATTTTCCGGGGTCTGGGACATATAATTGGGTGCTCTTTTTTTGTTAACATTGAAAATATTCAATTTTGTTTGTTATTAGAAAAATAAAATTTATCACGTTCTGTTCTTTTTGGCTGTTTCATGTGCATTTAGTTAAAATCAGTTGCCAGTTGATGGTTGCCAGTTAAATTGGTTGCCAGTTGATGGTCGTTCCAAAAATCGAAAAATTTGAAATTCGATTTCGAGATTTTGGGTGCTCAACCAAAATCTTAAAAGTGGAATCTGTAGAGCTCGTGGGAATTAAGAAACGTATCAAACAGCTTTACAAAATATTGCTTCTATACTGGCTACAAAATAGGTGCTAAGTTGCCTGAGAGCAGTCTCCAAAAAGTAGGTCAAAAGCACAATGCCAAGAACACGATTTTGAATCCTTAGACCCGGGAGCTATTAGAAAAAATACGGTAACTAGGTTTTGGGTTATGGACCATAACTTATGGTTAGTAACCGCGGTAAAATTAAACATGATTTTCGTGACGAGATAAGAATTCAAAATGAATTTTCGAAAAACCATCGGATACTGGCCTCTAAAAAATCCATCGGGAACTGGCTTCATCGGGAACTGGCCGGTGTCCCTGCCATTTACGTTGATTAATCAGAAAAAGGTTGATTGTACAGGGTGCGCCAAAAGTCCTGACACGGACAAAAATTCAAGATTTTCATGTCCAAACCTAACAATATTAAATAAACAATGATACCATTCGAAAGCTTAGAAAATTTTGCACAAGATGCATCACTCAGAATTTAAAATACCAACTTTTTGCATTTACGCATACACTATTCTTTTCCGCCAACTTTCGACCGCCGAGGCGAGCAAATTTACGTCAATTTAATTGGTTTGCTGCACCTTGTGTGATGCATAAACTTTGAAGGCAAATATACCATTCGAAAGCCCTGACTTAACTCTGAAACATATGCGCTGAAAATGTTTTTTTGTTCGGTTCTACAAAAAGATATGACCATTAAAATTACAGTTTTTTTGAAAGACAAATTTAAGAAATATGAAAAAGTTAAGGGAACTGAAGATAAAAATCATTAAAATAGTTAAATCTTTTTTTGTGCTCAACGAAACTATTTTGTTCACCACTCATTTTGTAGGCACAAAGATAAGCTTTCGAATGACAACTAAATTGCCCATAACTGCTATACAGGGTGAAGCAAACCCATTAAATTGATGTAAATTTGCTCGCCTCGCCGGTCGAAAGTTGGCGTAAAAGATACGTGCCTGCGTAAATCCGAAACGTTGGTATTTTAAATTCTGAATGATGCATCGTGTGCAGAATTTTCTAAGCTTTCGAATGGTATCATTGTTTATTTAATATTATTAGGTTTGGACATAAAAATCTTGAATTTTTGTCCGTGTCAGGACTTTTGGCGCACCCTGTAGACAGAATGAATCCTTAGAGGGGGGGGGGTGCACATCGAGGAGCGAATATTTTAAACTGTCAGGTTCGATTCCCAATGAACACCTTTTATCTCCTTTAATTTACAGCTCTCGAATGGTATACACCGTTTCTCGATAACTATCTGAGGTTCCCAAGTTGGGAACGGGAAAGCCGATGTGCTTTAGGAGTAAGACAGCGAATTATCTGATGGCTTCGAGCCAAGGAAATCGGGTGGAGCGAGTTTATACTCTTACAGGGGCATGCCCGCGCTAATAATAGGTGGTGCCCGGGAATGTAAAATTTTTTCCTAATCATTGAATTTCTGTACGGAATTTGTAACTTGGTTTCTAAAGCTCCATTCATACTCCGGCGTAACACGTAACACATTCTGTTACGTTACTCGTGTTGCGCGACTCTGTTACGCGTAACAACTTTTTTGAGTCTCGTAACAGACCCGCGTAACAAAAGTCGCGTAACAGCACTTTTTGATGTTACACGTAACACTTCGCGTGTTACGCGTAACAACTGAGTCACGTAACACATTTGAGGTCAACGATTCTTTCTTGTTTGTCAACATTTACGTTTAAACGGCGATCATACAAAGGTAAAGGATGCTAACTGGAGACATACAGGAAATATATTTACAGTTTTCTCTGTCCAACAGACAGATCAAGGTAGTGGCAGAGCCCAAGTACTCAGGTGGTCTGAATCAGGTGATAACACCTAAAAAGTCTGATCCAATGCCAGGGCACATTATATCAAGTCCTCCTAAAAATACACAGTCTCTATCCCTCCGAGAATTCCTATCTTTTTATTCAGATATCCGCGCATTCTTTTTCACAGGGCTATTCACAAAACCCATCTTTGCATAGAAATCATCTTTATATAGTGTTTACCATCTGCAAGTGCTATTTTTTTATATTTTAGACCAGGATCATTATTTATTTTTCGCGATCTTTTTTAATCGATAGATATGGCTGAGATGAGGCGCGTAACATAGTGCCTTTTTAATTTAATTCAAATACCGATGAAAATTTATTTGGATAGCAACTCAACCATCTGGATACCCTGTTTACCTGAAAGGTACTAAAACTGCCTGGAGGGTGCCCCAAACACCTGAATGCTACTCCAGTCGCCTGGAGTGTGAGCAAATCGCCTTGATCCCACCTCAACTATCCGGAAAGTGTACGACCAGAAGGTATCCTGAATCTCCTAGAAGATACAACAATTTTTCGTGTAATTCTATCTCTTTGAAAAACTGTTAGATTTCATATTATTAAGGGTTACAAGCGCCTATTGGCGCCTCTAGTCATTCTAAAGTCATTTAGGGTATATGCACAAATTTGCTGACAATCTGATGATTGTTTAAAATAAACTAATTTCATAAATAGGCTGCCAATATTAACGCAGTATTTTATATAGTCAAGTCTCGATATAACGCGACTCCTTGGGACCGGAAAAAGGTCGCGTTATACGAACGTGAATATGACCAAATTCTTTTTGCTGGAATCATTTCAAGGGTTGCGTTGTATCGAGACACGACTGCATTATGAGTTTGTTAAAAAAAATTCAACCACCGGGGCATGACCACCTGAGAATCAGCACCTGGGCACCACCACCTGGTTACCCCATCTGAATACGACTACCTGGATACCAACCGAAAGATGAGTTTGTGAAAATTGGGAGAAAGTCGGGAACCCAAACATCCACAAAAAATCCAGGCTAAAATACATTATCTCCAATTTGGACGGCAGGAAAATTTTTTAGTGCGAACTTTGATCATACATTTTGTACTTAAAAAGAAACTAATATGCTGTACTTGAGTGCTCCGGAAAGATATTCAACATATGTTCGCAAAACGTAGCAGAAAATTGAGCTCTAAGTTAAAAGTGGCGACAAATAGACACAGCGGATCCAGATACTATATGGAGATATAACTTAGCAAAAGCGAGTCACGTAACAGGGTGTTGTTACGTGACTCAACCCGCGTAACATAAGATACTTCCAAAATAGGAAAATTTGCCCTTCTTTATAACTTCTAATGTTAGAAACTTCTAGACCCTCTTAAATTCAGTTTAACATAAGCAGACAAACATTCCAAAAGGTGAAAACACAAAAAAGTAAATCTAGAAGCCAAAAATAGGTGTTACGCTGCTCGGTGTTACGCGTAACAAAATAGCGTGTTACGAGACTTTGTTACGTGACTCGAAAGTAGTGTTACGCGTAACAGACAGTTGACTTCAATTACAGTGAACTCTTGTTATAGCGTCTTTAGAGGGACCGGAAGAACCAGGTTGTTATTGAACGAGGTTCGACTGTAGCAATTTCGAGCCGGCGAAAACCTACCACTTGATTTCACTGAATGGATTATGATCGTTTACCTGGGTTTGATAAGGGCACACTGTCGAGGACAGTCACTGTCTTAAACTTTTAATGCGAACCATACTACTTTTTATCAATAAATTCTAAAATAAGCACTTTTAGGCGAAAGTGCTTAAAGAAAGAACAAGTTTGACCGATTCCATCAATTCGAAATTTCCTCACTTTATATTCGCGCCTTTTGCAAAGTGACTAAAGCGCGCATTTTACAAATTGACAGAGAATTTGAAAGTGACGTAGATAAGAGAGTTGGCGATTCGATAGCATTTATATAAATTTGAGATTGTTTTTGTGCAGGTTTGATCACCCGACATTTTATCCTCAAAAATGGTGTGGGATTGATAATTATTTTGCACTTCAAAAACTTATCCAAAATGCCATCTTTAAAAACTTTTCTTGCTCAAATCCTCAGTTTTTCGTACTCATGTATTTGTTTTAGATTCTTTCAGATTGTACTATTCTGTATCAGTCAGAAAAATGAGCGAATATTCGAGTTATTCGCGCACTTCCAGCAGTGGTTTTGTAATCCCGAAAAAGGCCAAAAAAGAACAAAAGGTTTGTTAAATTTTCTATGATTATATATTTAACTTTTTAAAATATTTTTTTTGCTCATTGGTTTGCATTGCCATTGAGTTTTGAATTCAATTAAATTTACTCGTCACCGACAATGGGATGAATTTTTGTAAAAGTGTGTAATTATTAACCGTTACTTATTCATTTGTCTTTGTTCTGGCATAATTTGGTGTCTTTGTGAGGTTTCTTTCTTTGCATATTTAATTGTTATTAAATGACAGGGTTCTTCTAGCTATTGATTTTTTATGTGAAAAAAAATTTAAGAAGGAAAAAAATGTGTGTGATTGAAGTAACCATGTGGAGATCATATTAACAAGAAGTAGTGGACTTGGAATGTTTTGACGGTTTGATAGTTGCTTTTTTGCGAATGGGCGAAGAGTTTGCGTTGGCTTGAGTTAGGATATATCCCATTTGAGTTTAGAACACACCTTCAGTAGTCGCACGCACTGACCCAGACTCAATGAGAAGGGAGGGCCTACTTGTCAAAAGAGAGGATCTAGCCGCTTTCTTTCAGGCCCTGCACACGCCTGACTGCTAGTCAGGCGTGTGCAGTGGTCCCTAAATTCAAAAGAGAAATCAACTTGGGTAACCACGGCAAACTGACTGAGAGATCGATACCGTCGATACCGTATTTACTTTGATAGAAGCGCAATTCATATTTGAAGCGCAGTCTCTAATAGAAGCGCTCCTCCTCATGCTGAATTTAGGGGAGAGTTTGCAACTATCGCGACTGTCAAATCTTGATATACGTTGTTTTTTCAACCAACTCTTATAAATACGAAGGTTGCAGTATAGAATCCCCCCCCATCCCCCCCCCCTCACGGGGAGTGATCAGATCGAGAAGATAACATCATATTCGTGTTTCTCGACCCGATTTCCTGAGAAAGCCGGCTGTTTTTTAATTCTGAGAAAAAAAATTTCGATCCACAGGGGGTATCATTGTTTTTTTAGTCAAAATTTGAAAATTTGAATTGGTGCCTTCTGAATTTTAAAGGAATAAGGGCTGTAAAGTGAGGGGAAGGGAATAAAAGGGGGCACTTTTATGGCAGAACGTTAGAAATTTAAATATCTGTATTCTTCGACTGCCTCACCATGTTTCTCAACTGGGCCGTGGCAAAAAGAACTCTATATGCATTTTATGGTCGAGAGTACTTTTCGGAATCATGTCTAAGGTAAGTGAGTGCGCGCATCTCTAACTCTCAAGCCCCTTCAGGGCGCAGGGGCTTGGAGTTGAGATGCGCACACCCACATACCTTAGACACAAATCACTCGAAAGTGTTTCTGGATGCATGAAAAAGCATGCATACCAGAGTTTATTTACGCGGTAAGCCCCAGTATTCAAAACTATGTTCAACATCTGCGCTACTGGCTTATACCCCCCCCCCCAAAAATCAAGATTTTAGGAGTGGTCAAAACATATTTTTAAGCAATAATTTCGCCATAAAAGTCCAGAAAAGCAATTAAAATAGGGTTCAAGGGCTGTATTGGGAGGGAAGGACAAAAGAGGGGCCACTTCTATAGTGCCTATAAGTACCAAGAGTATTAATACTCTTAGCGTTGAAGTCACTTTCAAACCCAGCCACTTGTGGTGCACGTAAAAGTATAAGGACTTGAAATGATCGGACCGATCAGCGGGTGGATCCCGATGGTTGTCGTGTAAATTTTGGACGGCTGAGCCTCTGGCTCGTAGCCCAGGCCTGAATAGGGGGAAACACTTTTCGGCCGAAAATCAAAGATGTTGAACATAGTTTTGAATACTGGGCTTACCGCGTAAATAAACTCTGGTATGCATGCTTTTTCATGCATCCAGAAACACTTTCGAGTGATTTGTGTCCAAGGTATGTGGGTGTGCGCATCTCAACTCCAAGCCCCAAGCCCCCTGCGCCCCGAAGGGTGCGCAGGGGGCTTGAGAGTTAGAGATGCGCGCACGCACTTACCTTAGACATGATTCCGAGAAGTACACTTGATCATAAAATGCATATAGAGTCTATTTTGCCACGGCCCGAGTTGAAAAATATGGTAAAGCAGCTAAAAAAGTGGCCCCTGTATTATTCCTTCCATCCCAATACAGCCCATAATCCTTTTTAACTGCTTTTCTGGTCCCTTTATGGCAAAATTATTGCATAAAAATGGTTTTTAGACACTCCCAAAAAAGTCGTTTTGGGGGGTATATGACAGTAGGTCCGATTTTTGGGGGGGGGGGGGGGGTATAGCCAGTAGCGTCCAACATCTTCTTGTTAGTGCCCTGAGTCATTAGTGCCCCTTTTATTCCCTCCCCTCCCTATACAGCCCTTATTCCCTTTAATATTCAAAAGGCGCCAATTCAAATTTTTAAAATTTTGGCTAAAAAACCATGATGCCCCCTGTGGTTCGAATTTTTTTGTCAGAATCAAAAAAGCAGCCGGTTTTCTCATGAAATCGGGGTCGAGAAACACGAATATGATGTTATCTCCTAGATCTGATCACTCCCGTGGGGGGGGGATTCTGTACTCAAGCCAATAAGAAAGCAAGCACTATTTTGGGTCAGTGACGTTTAGCTATCCGGACGTCTGATTCTCGGGGCTGTTCGATTTCCAGAACAACTATTATTTATTCTGAATTCTCAGCACATATTTCTCCACAGTACCATTTCGTCCCTTCCCTCCTACATTCACATCATCAATTTTTAATAATAATTTTGATCTCTTCTTTTCGGTTCTCTTTAAGTTCGTCCTAACGTGCGCTTGCCTACCTTTCGCCTCAGCACAAGCCGTGTTCCCCATTGAATAAGGTATGAAAAAACAGAATGAAACCAGAAAATGATAGTATAACACTTTGCTTCCCGTGCGTAGTAAGTGCCCGAATCGACTCAGAGTTCTCGCTGAACACGATGGTGCCGGTCCTTTCCGCTTCAATGACAGTTAATTAGGTGTAAACCAAGAAGGTAACGAATGTGCATGGCCGAATCCAGCTGGATACCCACATGTTTTCAAGTGGTGCGCTGTGATTGTCGTATTACACCTACGCTCATAATATACTTAAATGACCGCCAGACATAAAGCTTTCGAACAAATATAAAAACAGGGTTTTTCATTTGTAAAGTTGAGATAAATCACCACTTCTTTGTCAGGGTAGGCGTTTTGAAAATTTTTTACCCTGGCTTACTTGAAACCATAACTTTGTGTAGAGATGACATATAGCGAAATGATTGAGAAAAAAGAACGACCAGAATCTGACGGTTATTTTAACGTTGAATACAAAAATATCTTATTATAAATTTTGACAAAATGGACAAAATTAACATACAAGTTGCAACGCGAATTTCCCATAGCTTTTTTTCTGCTCATGACACCCTCCATTCTGACACCGAATTCGTGCTCAGCGGGAGATTTGCATGTAAAACCGCTTTTAAGGATACCACGTCACTGTCAAATTTCGAATTCCGCTCAAGACAGTAAACATTCGAATTTTAAATTTTAATGTTTATTGTCTTGAGCGGAATTCGATATTTGACAGTAATTTGACTCGTTCTTTTGTCTCAATCGTTTCGCTATATGTCATCGGTAACACTATAGAATCACCCCCCCCCCCCCCAGCTAGCGAAAAATTTACTTTTCCTGAAGGGAAAGGACCCGTCCATTTTGATTCTCGTGCTCTGAATAGCACGAAACACTTTGGTTTCCGAAAAATCGAAAAATTTTTTTTTTTCGATTGCCTTGTCCCCCAAGGTATAAAATTTAGGAAAATTCGAAAAAAAAATTTTGAATTCCCGCCAAAACATTTTTTTAGGATTTAGGGCTGTATTGGGACGGAAGGGAATAAAAAAGGGCACTTTCATGGCAAAATTATTAAAAAAGTGAATTCTGGACTATTTCGGATGTCCTACCATGTTTTCAACTGGGCCATGGCAAAAAAGACTCTATATGCATTTTATGGTCAAGAGTACTTCTCGGAATCATGTCTAAGGTAAGTGAGTGCGCGCATCTCTAACTCTCAAGCCCCTGCGCCCGAAGCGCGCAGGGGGCTTGAGAGTTAGAGATGCGCGCACTCACTTACCTTAGACATGATTCCGAGAAGTTTTTTTTTGACATGCGAAGCTAAAATGGGTCGTAGAGTAAGAAATCATTTTTTCGCTAAGACCATCGTGTTCCCCAGAATGTCAGCTTTCGTTTAAAAAAGAGCGGCCGGAAAAAGTAAATTCTAATTGGGATATGCCTATTTTTATGAAGTCATAGTATTTGAGTCAGTACGCGTCACTCTTTTTTAACTTTGAAGGCCAAAAATGGTCATAGACCGCAAAAACACTTTTGTCGCTAATTTCACCGTGCTTCCCAAGATGACAGCTTCTGTTTGAAAAAAAGAGCGGCCGAAAAAAAGTGAATTTTAATAGGCGATATACCTATTTATATAAAGTTATATAGTTTGTATCAGTAAAATCTGGACTAAATTAAAATCTTTTTTTGTCTCGATAGGAATTCAAAAATCTACAGTCAAGCTTGAATTTTAAAAGTCATTTGTTGGCAAATCGAGCACGCTAAACAAGAATTGGTGCCAGCAATTAGGTATTGTCTATGTCTATTGCAAAAATCTCTGTATAGGTGCCGATAGGCGCCTGTCGACCCTTGTTTAAGTATATTATGAGCGTAGGTGTAGTATGACAATCATGGCGCACCACTTGAAAAAGTGGGTATCCAGCTGGATTCGGCCATGCACAATTCGTTACCTTCTTGGCCCCTTTACACCTAATTAACCTGTCATTGAAGCGGAAAGGACCGGCACCATCGTGTTCAGCGAGAACTTCTGAGTCGATTCGGGCACTTACTACGCACGGAAGCAAATTGATAAAGATTATTGCGGGATATTATGACCGACGATATTGTATCCGTGTACGATGCCGAAGCAGCCAAAAACAGAATTTAGGGTGAACTTGAGGTCGATATACTGTTCATTTGGTATTTCATAGATTCTTTGAAGAAACTGCAAAAAGGAATGGATCAGCTCTACTCAGAATGGCTTCGTCAATATAATTTCAATCCATCAACATAAAATGACATGTTTTTGGTCCGCATCCGCACCGCATGTTTGTGTTCACAATGCATCCGCAATGTGGATAACATTGAATGCAAGCAGTCAAACCCAGGGATGTACACGGGCCGAGCCAGGCTCGTAATGGGTTTTACTCTACAATATTCATTTAATCTCTGTACACATTATAGCTCATTTTAAAGCTGTTGAATTTCTTTACCAAAGTTAAGCAACGGCATTATGTTTTATATCTCTAACTTCAAACCGGCCCTGGTCCGGTTTGAAAATCTTTCAGGTTTCTGACAATTTCAAACAGCCCTGTACAATTAAATTTGCTGATTATGGTAGAGAAATTAAACAGCTTTAAATGAGCTATAATGTGTACAGAACTTCAATAATTATTGTAGAGAAATACCATTACAGGCTTGGCCCGGCCAGTCACCACCCCTGGTCAAACCCTTCAAACAACGTTATTCAAGGACCGACCAAAAAATTACTTTGTATGGAGTTTACGTTGTATATAGTTTAAATCAAATATTGTTAAGATAAATCAGAGCCAAATACAGAGCTTTCATGATTACGTTATAAGGAGGTTTGTGTTATATAGAGTTAAGTTGTATGGAGTTTTGACTGTATACGGAAATGCAAAAAAAACATTTCTTTTGTAGGAGCCAAACGGCAGATCATACAATAATAAACCTGCTATCATTTTTCAATTGACAAATTACCAGACACAAAACATATGTGAAAAAGGCTCTCTCCTGTTATATCCAAAACTGTTACATCTAAAAATGTTCTAGTTTTATCAGTTCTCGCCAAAAGTTCCAGCAAGGTTTTAGCCTTTCAAGTTCAATTTATTTATGATACAATACTTCAGGCTTTCCCTTTAATACTATATGGAAAATAACAAAATTTAAAATGAAAAGCTAGAACCGTGCTGAATTTTGCGAGAACGGATAAAACTAGAACCATTTTTAGATGTAACAGTTTGATATAACAGGAGAGAGCCGTGAAAAAGCATTGTTCAACCTAGACAACCAATGCAGGCATTTTCAGTTTGTTCAAAAATCAATAATTTAATTTTTGAAATAATATAAATTTGGCTTATTTACAAAATGGTCTGTGATCAAAGGTGAATCAGGTACTTGAGCAGTTTGGCATCCTTTTCCTATTTGCTTTGGCATCCCCTGCTGTTTTTTTGGCTTTCGCTTAGGCACGGGGTAGGCTAGCAGTTAGAAATATTTTTGAGTTCGTTTTAACATACGCTGGCTTACCAGGAGCCTAAACACAAGCCAAAAAACAACAACAATAGAAACAAGGAAAATATGAAGGCAATACCCATACTGCATAAGTACCGAGAACTACTCTAACATTGACATATCTGCTGGCTTCGAGCCCAGGAAATTGAATGGACCGAGTTTGTACTTTTAAAGGGGCATGCCCACCCTACATAAAAGCTTTACTAAAGATCACAGAAATATAACATAAATTTTTGACAAAAAACTTTTTCTATGGTGATTTTGTTTGATTTAGGGTCGCTGAATTGACCGGCCACCATCTTTTTGAGAATATTCCCGGCCATAATTTTTTTCGGTCCTCTCTCTCCATATTCTTCAAAAAAAATATAAAAATTATATCAGAAATGGGAATTGTACTTTTTAAAAAGATGTGTCCTTTATGGGCACCCAAAATCTTTTTTATTTTTAAAGTTTTACTGCAAAATCTTTTTTTGCTTTGAAATGGCCATGATTTTTTCTTCAAAAAGAGTCGAAATGTATTTTTATGTGAAATTTTTATTCCCGTGCCTAAATTATATGGATAAAACTCATTCAAAATTTAAAATAGTTTTAAGGGATTGTGGCCAACTTTGAAATAATTCGGCCATATTCCCGGAAATATTCCCGTTCAGAAACCCCAGTTTAATTCTTCAAATTTTGAAAATTTTTAGTACCGTTTGCTATCTGTTTGTATCACTACTTCCTCTTTCTTTTTTTGCAACAGGGTGCTCTTTTTTGTTGTTTAAAGTATTGACATATAAATCTAGAGAGCCAAGTCTTTTTTAGCCGCCAATGTCTTTTCTATCTCAAAACTTTTTTTGAGGTAGTTCGATTTATCAGACAAATTTTGGCTCGAGACAAAATACATTGGCTAACTTTGGTACACCCACGGTTTCGTGACCCACTCCAGTCAATTCTGGAACAATCACCCCAGCAAATTGCCTTGGTACCCGATCTGATTTTTTTTTAGATTTTTTATTTCGCTTTTTTTAGTTTTATTTTTCTGCTTTTTTCTTAACTTCAACAATTTCATTTCAAAGGGGTGGAGGAAGACTTTTTTTGGTTCAATGTATAAACTTTTGTGTTTTATGGCCCAAAATCGTGGGGAGTTTGATAGTTGTGTCTGGGACACAGTGGGGTTAGGGATAGGTTTTTGTCTATTTTTGGTCAAATGTGCTGTTTTTTGTCTTGTGCTTGAGCACATGATGGGCCTGCGTGTGTTAGGACGAACTCAAGTATATTTTCCATGGCCTTAAAAAAGTATTGACTGCTTTCTCAGCTTTAACCAATAAAAAATCAATGAGTTAAAAGTGTATTGGCCTGGTCTCATAATTGGTACTGATTTTCAGCTCCCTCTTTCATGTTGTTTTTCGCCTTGTGGTTAGGCGCAGGGTAGGCCTGAAAAAATACGAAGGACTCAAGCATATTCTCCAAACTACAAAAAAGTAAGAAACCGATGATTGGGTCCGTCCTAACATATTCAGGCTTACTTTGCGCCTATGCAAGATCCGAAAAAATTAAAAGATGATACGAAGTTCAAAAATCGGTTACCATTATGAGAAAAGACCGAGTCGTCGGAAAAACTAACAGTTTTTAAGCTATATATAGAAATTTCGAACTTACCTTGAGCCTCTTTTTCTAACATCAAATTATTGGTATTATGTAAGTGATTCAGACCTCCGATACTTGCTTTTTTCCAAATGCCCGAAATATTGCCATTAACACGCCCAATACGAATCTGTAGAACTGTATATTCTGACTCAGAATTTCACGCTGAACACGATGGTGCGGATCCTTCTCGCTTCAATCATTGACGAGCTAGGTGAAAAAGGGTCCGGAAAATAACAAGTTGTGGATGGTCGAAATCCAGCTGGACCCACACATCTTCAAGTGGTGCGCTGTGATTGCTATGCTGCACTCACGTTCTTAATACACCAAAATGACCGCAAGGAGCTTTGTTTTGATACTGAACGTAGCCTGTTTTTATTTATAAAGTCAATCTTAAAGGGGAACTTTGACATCGACTATTTTTACATTTTTTTCATAAATTTTGTTTTCTCATCTCTGATATTTTTATACCATCATACCACAATGGATAGAGAAAAATCTCAGGTTCAAAAACGTATAAAACATCTGACATAAAATTTACGAAAAAAATGTAAAAATAGTCGATGTCAAAAGGTAGCCGTAAAAGTTCCCCCCCCCTTTATCACCTCTTATTTGTTAGGGTATCATTGTGTCTAGCTCTGACTTTCTACAAGCTGTAACATTATTTAAGACAATAACTGGCTTAATCCTTTACTCAAAGAAAATAAGCAGAACCTCACGGTTATTTTAACACTTTTGTAATAATTTTGTTATAAAATCGTGACGAAATATGTGAAAATAATATATATGTTGGGTCACAAATTTCCTCAAACTTTTTTTCGCTCACGAAATTCTTCTCTTTCACACTGGATTCATGTCCAGCGTGGTCAATTTGATTATTAATTGTTGTCTTGAGCGGGATTTAAAATTTTACAGTGATTTGTGGATTTTAAATGCAGTTTTATAAGAAAATGGACCACGCTGAACACTAATCCAGTTTCAAAGAAATAATTTCATGTAAAAAAAAGTTAGAGGAAATTCGTGATCCAACATATACAGGGTGGCCAAAAAAATTCGGAAAATTTTGAAAATTTTTGATCATGACATTTTTTTATTTACAACTTGTTCACATTGTTTTCCACATCTTTGTGTTCCGTATCGGGGAACTCCCAGGTAGCTTTGCTACTGTCATCGATTTACCTGGAGAAATCGATGGGGAAAGGAGCCACCTACGCGAATTTTTTTAATATTTTTTGAATTTTTTCGGGCAACCCTGCATATTATTTTTACATATTTTGCAACGATTTATAACAACATATTGAGTGTCAAAATAACCATGAGGTTCTGCTCATTTTTTGTGTAAAGGATTTAGCCAGTTATTGTCTTTAAATAAATTTACAGCTCGTAGAAAGTCAGAGCTAGTCACAATGAGAATCCCTACCCTAACAAACAAGCGGTGATTAAGATTGACTTTATAAATAAAAACAGGCTACGTTCAGTATCAAAAAAAAACTCCTTGCGGTCATTTTGGTGTATCAAGAACGTCGGTGCAGCATAGCAATCACAGCGCACCACTTGAAAATTTGTGGGTATCCAGCTGGATTTCGACCATCCACAACTTGTTACGGTAACACTTTACTTGACTCCCCCACGGCTGACCATTTTTTGCAAAAAATTTTCATATTCGTTTATTTTTCATATTCGCATCTCTAACCAACCAAGCCCCAAGCCCCCTTCAGGGGCGCAGGGGGCTTGGGGGCTTGGAGTTAAGATACGCACACCCACATACCGTATCTACTGTATTAAGTCCCCATGGGGAGTTATTTTTCAACCTCTAAAAAATCGAAAAATTTTGAGGTCGATTTTGAGATTTTTGGGTGCTCAACCAAAATCTGAAAAGTGTTATAGGGTAAACTCGCGGCAACTAAGAAAACGCAAAAAACAGATTTGCGAAATGTTCGCTCTAGGCTGAGATATAAGGTCCGTAGGGTGCGGACTTATTAGAGGTGGGGAGTTATTAGAGGGTGGGGAGTTAATACAGTAAATACGGTACCTTAGACACAAATCACTCGAAAGTGACTCCAGATGCATAAATAATGTATGCATGCCAGAGATTCTATATGCCCTGTGTGATTAGTGGCCCTTTTTATTTCCTTCTCATGCTCATGCCAATAAAGCCCTTATTCCTTTTGAAAATGTTTTGTCGCCAATTTGAATAAAAAATTATTTTTTTTCTGGATTTTTTACCTTGGATGAAAATGTTTGCTTAAATATTCGTGTTTTTCGGTTTCGAAAAATTCCTTGCAGAAAATGCTCAGCTGTGGGGGGGGGGGGGGTTTGGTTGCAGGTCAGGAAAAGTCTAGCCCTTGTTACCTTCCGGACGCTTTTTCACCCACTCTGTCAATGATTGAAGCAAGAAGGAAATTTTGAGTTAGAATATACAGTTCTACAGATTCGTATTGTGCGTGTTAAGTACATTTTTTAAAATGAAGGTATTTGGTTTAAGAGTGTATCAAAGGAATATACAAAAACAATACAGCTTCTTTAAAAATGAATAAAATGCAAAAAATCTATGACACACATCAAATTAGCAATTCGATATTCAAATATGTTTACCCTATAAGCTATACTAATTTCCCTTCCCGATAGTGACAAAAAATTAGAATGCCTCGAAAGTTTACGAGAAAACGCCAGTCGTAATCGAAAGAAGAGAGCCCAGAGCAAAATCGAAGATACCGAGAGTCTTGCGATGAGCATCATGCAATCAATGGTCGAAGTCTGAGAATAATAGAAGAAACTTGAATTCTTGTGAATACTGTAGACTATAGAAACACCGAAAAATTTGAACAGCAAGGAAAGTGACATCCAAGCAAGCCCATGGGCAGAAAGTACGGCTAGAGCGCTGCAGCGCGATGGCAAACAAATTTAATCTAGACAAAAATGAAATTAAATAAAGGAAAATTGAACCAAATTGAACCAATCGTGGATATTTTGTCACTTTTGGGGAGAGAGATTTCTAAATGCTATACGATACTTAATTAACCCTTGAAAAATGTCATTCATTTGCAGATGTACGCCCTATTGTGCCAGAAGAACTGTTTCAGGACCTAATGGTCAATGACCACGCCTTCCAACACGAAATAGTAGCACCGTTCATGGAAAACCTATTGATCACCTCTCTGAGGTCTGGCCTTCGTCTCTCCAACGCTAAAAGGTAGTAGTGGTCATTGGTTGTTTGTTTAGTTTTTTCCTTTTTAATGAGCTGTAAAACTGTCACTCATTTATTTGCTTTTAGAGTTCACAACCTGAAATTGGAAGAGAGATTTGTGAGAAGACAGACCCAGCTGAAACGCAGAGGCATTTCCGCCGATGTTTCCTATGGGTTTTTATTGCTGGATGCGGAGATCCTTCTGAGGTAAAGTTTAAGAATTTTAGTTTTTAATTTTTGAAAAATTTATTTGTTTATCCTAACTATAAAGAAAATAATTTTTTGGCTTTTAGAAGCAAAGTTCAAATGTCTAAAATTGCATTTTTTTAAAAGACCCGGGCACCAAATTGCATTTTTGTTGTCTTTTTAAATTTTGGATAGCATCTTGATGCCTCTATTTCTGACCCCATTTTTTCTGCCTATCTTGTAAAGAAGGCTGTTTTAGACAGAGTTTTGCGGAATAAGTGTCGGAAAAAGCCCCTCTTTGACATGGTTAAAATTGTTTTTGCGTATCACGCAAGCGCAAGTTTTTACGGCGCCCGGACATTGTCTATTTTAAAATCATTTTGTCGCGCGACAAAATGGTTTTTTAAAAGAAAGTGTCGGGCGACATTGTTCTTTTTTTCATTTTTTATCGAGCGACACTGGCCATTTTTCAAACCAAGTAAAAAGTAAGAAAAAAAGTTTGAAGAAATACGGTATTTCCTGGTTTGGCAAACATGTTTGAGTCTGCTCTAACCTAATGCGCGCCTAATTATGAGCCGTAAAAAACATCAGGAAGACCAATGTAATTTTGGGCTAGTGCGCTCAATGGCTGTAACTATAGTTGGGGTCAAATTAGTTGACCCTCAACTTTTTAAAGTTGATCCCTAAATTTGACCCTGCCCTAAACTTTTTAGGCCTCAACTTAGTTGACCCTCAATTTTTTCGGTTGACCCCATAAAGTTGACCCTTAAAGTTGACCCCGGCCTCAACTTTTTGCCCCTCAACTTTTAGTTGACCCCAAGGTTGACCCTCAACTACTTTTGACGTAAAATGTGTTGACCCACAACTTTTTGACTAGAAAATGAAGGTTTACCCCCTCAACTAAAAGTTGACCCTCAACTTTTCCATCAAAATTTCGAAATCGTTTCTTTTTTTATAAAATTCTTAATTTTGGTTTGTAAAACGACCGTATGTGTGTTTTGTGTAACCTCTGTTCCACCCTTACACTACGCGTCCAATGACGCGGAAAAGTGTGACTGCGACTTTTCCGCGTCATTGGACACACATCAACAGTCGCAGTCACAGTGTGTGTCCAATAGCGCGGAAAAGTGTGACTGCGACTGCGACTTTTCCGCGTCATTGGACACACATCAACAGTCGCAGTCACAGTGTGTGTCCAATAGCGCGGAAAAGTGTGAAGGCGAGTGTGGCTGCGACTGCGACTGACGCTATAAATCGATTTGAATTTACGTCGCAGTCACAGTCACACTTTTCCGCATCACACTTTTCCTTCTGCCTATACTTTCCTACTCACTTTTGCATAGTTATTTGCTCTCTGAACTGATTTATTGCCAATAGTTTATTGGATGCTACACTCAAAGCATGTGGTATCCTAGATTAATGCGACTCCTAACGTGGTCTGATCCACCTCATCACATGGTCTGATTTACTTCAAAGATTCCTTGAAACTTACCTATATGGCGGTACTCAGGTGTCGGTACCTACGTAGGGGTACTTAGGTGGTGATAGGTGGGAGTACCTAGCTGGTAATACCGAGGTGGTGGTGCTCAAGTGGTGGTACTCAGGTCAGGGATACCCAGGAAGGGCCTGCCCAGAATGAGTTGACCAGGTGGTCTTACTTAGGTGAGCGGTAAAGGGTGGGTAAAGACCAGATGGCTCAGGAAGCATATACCCAGTTGAGAGTGGATCTAGGACACTTCGCTATATGGACACTTCGCTACATGGACACTTCGCTACAGACAGTTCGCTACATTTTTCCAATTTTTTCGGTAAAATTTTACCGAAAAAGATCGAAAATGTAGCGAACTGTCCGTAGCGAAGTGTCCATGTAGCGAAGTGTCGTTTGCCCGTTGAGAGTATCTCAGAGATTGGCCCCCCGGTGAGGGATATCAAGGTAATGGTTCTCAGTTGAGAGAAGCTAGGAAAGGTACCGGCACTTGTTTACTTCAGGGGGCCCTAATGTGAAGTCAACTCTTTCGCTCAGGCTTAGGCCCAGAGTAGGCCAGCTTATTTTTACAAATTTGGCTAATTCAACAATAATATTGTCATGTTGACCTGAAAAGGATTCGATCTGTTTCGGTTTTGCCCATCCTTGCTTAGAACACCCCAAACCACTCAAACAACCAAAACCCACCTTTAATCACTTAAACACCCCTTCTCTCCCAAACAACCACGAATAAGTGTTTGAAGTACAGGGTGGCCCAAAAAAACATGAAAAAATCCGAAATTTTTTGTCAAGGGCTTCCGCGCACCGTCTGAAACAAAGATTTTTTGGTGCAAGCAAGGATGCCTAAATAACGGTTGTGAGGCCGGTACCGAGTCCTCTCATTCTGCCGTAGTCTTAGGTCTAGCTCTCGTAGCATGAGATTAACGCGGCTTGCTGCACAGGGCTAACTCACTAAGTGGTTGCGGGGGGATCAACCTAGGGGTCAACTTTTGGGTTCAACATTGAGGGTCAACTTTTTAGTTGACCCTCAACTAAAAGTTGAGGGTCAACTAAGTTGACCCCGACTATGGTTACAGCCAATAGCAGAATAATCTATAAGCATGACTATATATAGTCAACTCTCGGTAAAAAGGCACCCAACTATAGACTGGACGAAAATTATTTTATTAGAGGTATGGCTCTATTGCTACAATGAAACGTCTATAAGTGGGCACCTATAAATGGGCCCCTTCTACAATTCGCATCTCATGTCCAGTCTCGTAAGGTGCCCAGCTGTCGAGGTTCGAATGGGGAATACTCTAAATATTTTATCTTTGACCTTTCAATACACCTTTCGCTTGGTTCAGGAGGAATACTTATGTAAAGAAGGAATATTCTCCGGCTACACCATTTTTGAAGAACTGGGACCTACAGAACAAGGTATTTGTCTATCAACCCATCCAGACTGCTGCACTCCAGCCAGCTTCTTCGACAGAATCCGTCTACGAATACTCATCTTCAAGGTGGTCAAGGGGCGTTCCAAGACTGTGCAATTAAGGACTGGTGCTGAGTCCAGAGCTGACCCTTCCTTTAACTCCCATGTGCCTCCTCAAATGGCTGAACTCTGCAGTGAAAGTGCCCAAACTCGGTTTAGACACAGCCAGGTGGGTATTTTGAAAGGGAAGAATTTTTGAGCATTTATGAGCATTTCTAAGCAGTGTTGGGTGCGTGCGAGAAAAATCGCGATTCTCGCACGTAAAAATTGCGAGAAAATCGCACTTGTTTTTCGTAGTTTTTCTATATGTCTGTTCTATATTTTTCTTAGTGTTATCATCGAGACGAGAAAATTTCGAGCATTCTCGATTTCTCGTTTGTTGTGAGATGCTATATACGAAAAGAGAAGTGTCTGTATGTGTGTCCGCTTTGAAAATAATGTCTCAAAATTATTTTTTGAATGACTAAAAGCGGTCGATTTTGTCTTCAAAGGGGCATACCAGCGCGTTACACTGAAATTAAGGCGGGGACCAGCAATTTATTTCTCTCATGGCCGTTTTCTATAAGCGTTCTACCTGATCCGACGAAAGTTTTCTGCATGCCTTTAAAAAATAGGACAAGGTCTAAAAAATCAAAATTGACATGAGACAAATAAAAACAAAAACTATTTTTGAAAAATTGGTGGTCCCCGCCTTAATTTGCGGTGTAACGCGCTGGTATGCCCCTTTAAATGAGAATGAAAAGGCTGTGTATCGACTGGAAAAGTGATTACTGGAAAAACGCATGATTCACAAAACGTAGATTTCGAAACGCAGGATAGGCGAAACGTGAACTCGAAAAACTTGCAAAATTTTGGTTTTGCTTGTTTCTCTTTAACACTCGAACTCCCGAGCGTGACTTTTGCTGATCCTGATGCAGAACTTCACGCTGAACACGGTGGTGGAGTTTAAAAAAAAAGTAACTGTATGGTCGTCAACGGCCTTTGTGAACGATCAATGTCACTATTTTTGCCTATGCCACTTCAAAGCGGTAAAAAATGCCACTTTTTCATATATTAATCAAATTTCATGTGCAAAAGGAAGCGCAGATTACGAGCTTTCAATTGACGTATCGTGGAGGTATTTATGACAATCATATGAAAAATTTTTGGCTTTTAGAAGACATTGTGTTTTTTTTCAAAAACGTTGTTCATACAAAAATATGTAAAAAAAGTGTGGAAACGCCGTTTTTCGTTAATAGTTGATACTATTAGACAGAACAAGAAAAATTTTGATCTTTTTTTTTCAAAGTTTCAACAGCATCAAGTAGCTCTGCGATTCAACTTTTTGATGAAGTAAAAGTTGTTGAATTATCGCATAAAAATGAAAAACAATAAAATCAAAGTATGAACCAAATTTTTTTTTGACTACCTTCATGTTTTGATCTTATTATTTCACATTTTTATACGATAATGCAACAATTTTACTTCATCAAACAGTAGAATCGCAGAGATACACGATGCTGTTACTATTTTAAAAAAAGATCAAAATTTTAAGAGAAACAGGCAAAACCAAAGTTTTCTGCGAGTTCTTCGAGTTACGTTTTTGCGAAATCTCCGTTTTTTGACTTAACGTTTCGCAAATAATGATGTTAACTTCATTTACTGTTTTTTGTGTTAATATTTGGTTGTTAGTGGATGAATTCATTAGAAAACATTCTTTGTTTGTGTTATTTTTCGGTAAAACTTGCACTACTAGCGATTTTCTTCATTTTCTCGCAAAATCGCGATTTTCTCGCATTTGGAACTTGCGATTTTCTCGCATTCGCAAATTATCGAAAAAATCGCATCGCAATCTCGCACACACCCACAGTCCCCAACACTATTTCTAAGTAAGGTAGTTGAGTGAAAAAATGACGGATACAAATTACCGTATTTTTTTAATACACTGACAGCTACCCCTCCCCTAATTCAAAATCGTGTTTTTGACTGCGCTTCTTTCAGTTACTTTTTGAAAACCCCTTTAATTTGTAACTCATTTCGCTGACTACAAGTTGGGTAGTAACTTGAGGGGTAACTTGCCAGTGAGCAGTCCTGCCAAAACATGATTTTGAATTAGGGAGAGGGTGGCTGTCACTCTATTAAAATACATATGGTAAAGGGAGTTTTCGACCGTCTCAATTAGACCAAGTTTCAGGGCCATGACCACTTACCGTATTTCCTCTAATAAGCGCCCCGGGCGCTTATTTTCAAACCCCAAAAATCGGAAAATTTGGAACTCGATTTCGAGATTTTCGGGTGCTCAACCAAAATCTAAAAAGTGGAATTGGTAGAGCTCGTGAGAGTTAAGAAAACGTATCAAACAGCTTTGCAAAATATTGCTTCTACACTGAGATCCAGACCCTCAAAGTCGAGGGGCGGGGGGCGCTTATTAGAGGAAATACGGTAAATTGTAGCTGAGATTTCAAGCTACATTTTAAGTGGTGATGTGACTGTAAATTGACGTAAGTTTAAAAAAACGAAAATCTCTATATACGACTAAGTTTCTCCGTCACGTTTTTTTATGAATTGGGAGTTTTTGGAATGTTTCAATACGAAGTCGGAAAAAAACTTGACTTTACGTTGTAGCGAAACTTCTTGGCTAAATTTGAGGTGTACCGATAAAGGTAAAGAAATATTTGGTAAACGGCCCATTTGGTAAAAAAAATTTGGTAACGGCCATTTCAGGTTCTTTTCGTGTAACAGATTGTGTCACACAGACAAATTTCTTTTATTAAATGTGCCTTTACATAAAAAATTTACCCAATATGCTTTTACCAGAAGAAATTTTTACCAAATGTGCCTTTATCTAAAAAATTTTGGCTTGAGTTCAGAATCCCCCCCCCCCACGGAGACTGATCAGGTGGAGGAGATAACTTCATATTCGTGTTTCTCGACCCCGATTTCATGAGAAAGCCGGCTGTTTTTTTGGTTCTGAGAAAAAAAAATTTTTCGAACCACAGGGGGGTATCATGGTTTTTTAGTCAAAATTTGAAAATTTAAATTGGCGCCTTTTGAATTTAAAAGGGAATAAGGGCTGTATTGGGAGGGGAAGGGAATAAAAGGGGCCACTGATCACACAGGGCCCACTAACAAGAAGATGTTGAACATAGTTTTGAATACTGGGGCCTACCGCATAAATAAATAACTCTCAAGCCCCCTGCGCCCCCTTCGGGGCGCAGGGGCTTGAGAGTTAGAGATGCGCGCACACACTTACCTTAGACATGATTCCGAGAAGTACTCTTGACCATAAAATGCATATAGAGTCTTTTTTTGCCACGGCCCAGTTGAAAAAACATGGTGAGGCAGTCGAAGAATATAGATATTCAAATTATAATGTTCTGCCATAAAAGTGGCCCCCTTTTATTCCCTTCCCCTCCCAATACAACCCTTATTCCCTTTTAAATTCAAAAGGCGCCAATTTAAAATTTCAAATTTTGACTAAAAACCATGATACCCCCCTGTGGTTCGAAAAAATTTTTTTCTCAGAACCAAAAAAACAGCCGGCTTTCTCATGAAATCGGGGTCGAGAAACACGAATATGAAGTTATCTCCTCCACCTGATCAGTCCCCGTGGGGGGGGGATTCTGAACTGCAACCAAAATTTTCACCAAAAAGTTTTTTTTACCAAATGTGCCTTTTACTAAATATTCTTTTACCTTTTTCGGTATAGCCTACATTTGAGCTATTGAACAGTTTAATTCAACAATTTTTCAGCGACAAGTATGATTTCAATCTTCAATCTTTTTTCAATCTCGGGGTTTTATGCAAAAATCACACCTTTTGTGCACATTCTCAAATTTTTGATAATATTTTTGGTGCCAAGTCGGGAGAAACTCAGCGTTAATTTGTAGACAGTGCTGTAAATCTCGGCAGCGGCTAAATTTCAGGCACCTATTTCTACCAGTTATTAGTATTACCCGCCGGTACTAAATAACTATTATTTTATTCCTAGCCCGGTGCCGATGTCTGAGATAGCTGATAGACCGCGGCACCGGGCTGGGTAATACTAATAATTGTCAGAAACAGGTTCCTAAAGTTCAGCCGGTGCCGAGATTTATAGCACTGTTTGTAGAAGGACTTCTTAGCTACATTTTGAGCTATTGAACGGCGTGATTCAGCGCTTTCTCTGAGACGAGTATCAATTTTAAGCCTAAAAGCCATAGTACGAATTTACAAAAAACGGCACCGGCGTCTGAAAAGCAGTAAATTTTACTAAACTTCAAACCACATCAAAGACCCTCGCTAAGCTCAACCCATTACAATAAAAGATATTTTAAAGATATTATATTCCATTGCTAGTAAAGCAAGGTCACATTTCAGGTTTAAAAATGTTATGTCACTTTAGTCCCAAGACAAATTTTAGGATGCTCAAAGCATGGTAAAAACACCATCGGAATCTTTTTTGAAAAGTGCTTAGTCCCGATGGTTTCGGTTAAATTTGTGCTAGGAAAAAATATTGCCGTCTTTTAATTTAATTTTTTGTTAGTTTGTATGTATTTTCTTATAGATTTTCTTATACGAAATACAATGAAAAAGGAGCCATAGTGGATTTGCCGAGCTGTGTCCTACCCTGGGCCACAGTCACCGTTTCCTTTAATTCTTCAGGGTAGGTTGCTTGAAAAGTTGTCGGTATTAATTCCACATTTTCTTTAGTTCAATGACCCGCTACCTTCTATTGCCTAACGAAAGGGATGCTCTTATGTGGACTGGCTCTCTCAAGCTCAATGAAGCGATCGTGGAAAGTGTAGACTTGCTATCTCCACTCAAAGAAGGGGTCAAACCATCTGGATTGTAACCCTCACATACGATTTATAAAAAAATCTCAGTCCAAAATACTTTTTTCAGCTGCTCTACTTTGGAAGTTGACTCTTTACATGCCTGGTCTAGCCTACTCCACTACTTCCCTATAGGTCAGCTGGTCTCAGCACCTCAACTTAATGGAGCGTTGGTCAGACGAAGGGTGTCGAGATCAGACGCAAGAATGGCAACAAAACCAGTGTTTCCTACTTCACCCTCAGCCAGCAATCCTCTCCCTTGTTCAAGAGAATCCACAACACGCTCAGAAAGGCTCAATTGGTGGGTGAAGTTGGTTTACAGCCAGTTAACTTCTCAAATTACAAAGCAAAATTTTCGAAAAAATTCTTGGTTGCGGAGGTATCAAATTAAGAGTGCCAAGATTTCAAATGACGACCATATTAATTCTTTGCAAGTTGCAGACTGCTAAGCATCCTCTGAAGTTCTGGTTGTGCTTAGAATTTCCGAGAAATATTAGCTTAGCGCGAACATACTTAAAATACTTTTATTTAAGGGCACGGCGCGTCAAATTTAAAAAATTGCGAATAAGGAATTTTCCGTTCAAGACGAAAATCAGAATATTTTCTGAAATTTCTTCATTTTCGATAAATTGTATGTTGTACTAAATTAGTATGTTTATATAACTTTTTTATAATATTCTTAGTATAATTAGCAACCAATGAATTGGAAGTTAAGAAACTGGGCTTTCTGATCCGCATAAGACCTTTTCGGATTGATCAGTAGTTGGCATTTCCCTGCGGGCCAAAGTTTAATTTTTTTATTTAGAAATTTTTGAAAGGTTTTTGAAAATAAGTGACAAGCGGTGATAATAATTTATTGCTGATATTAAGTATTAAAAAAAAGCTGAAACTTGCGGCTTTCGTCCGAATACTCAACATAAATAATAGGCTGTGAAAATTATAACAAATTTATAATTTCAAAAACTTTACACAAATGTGTAAAGAAAAATTTTTAAATTTTGGCCCGTGAGGAAATTCCAATTACTGATTAATTTAAAAAGGTCTTACGCGGATCAGATCTAATACGCGGATCAGAGAGCCCAGATTGGGCAAAATTTTATTTTGTCCCAGATTCACTTTATTTTGACCCAGATTCCCTTTTTCTGTCCCAGATTCACTTTTTTTGTCCCAGATTTCCTCATTTCTGTCCCAGATTTAGCTTTAACCACAAGGGGATCAAGTACATACAAAATTGGTCAAAAAAATTTTCTCTCATAAAAGCCTGAAAGTTTTTCTATAACGTTTCTACCATGTTTTAAGCATTTTTGCCAAAAAAAAATTTCCGCAAAAATTTTTACCTTGGGGGACCAAGGTCACATTTCAGGCTCCTGAAAATTTTGGGCTAACTGTCCCCCAAGCAATATAGAAAAACCGAGGGCTGAAAAAAAAGGAACAAAACAGAGAGATACCTAATTCCAAAGCGAAGGATGAGAGCATCAACAGAAAAGAGAGCCAGAATTTTTTAAACCGAGGCTTTAGGATTCTATAGAAAAACTTTCAGGCTGTTATGAGAGAAATTTTTTTGACCAATTTTGTAAGTACTTGGTCCCCCTGTGGTTTAAGCTAAATCTGGGACAGAAAAGGAAATCTGGGACAAAAAAAATTGAATCTGGGTCAAAATAAAGTGAATCTGGGACAAAAAAAGTGTTGCCCGCCCAGATTCTAAACTTTCAGATTTAAGGATTGCTTGTCAAA
Organism: Ditylenchus dipsaci; assembly: GCA_004194705.1. NCBI lineage: Eukaryota > Metazoa > Nematoda > Chromadorea > Rhabditida > Anguinidae > Ditylenchus > Ditylenchus dipsaci. Next base: position 171,685 of record SADC01001340.1, read on the forward strand.
TTTGAAATTTTTGACTGAAAATCATTAAAATTTAAAAACCTGCATTTCAGATAAAAAGTAACATGTTGAATTAAGATTGAATAAGGATAATAATGGATCCGCTTCCCTGCTTCTGACAGTCATCGTGTAGGGCTGACTCTCAGATTTATTTTTCTTTTATTTCTTGATTCATTTCATCTAAATATGGAAATTTAAGTGAAAAATGTTGTATAATTTCCATAATTCAATTTAGCACCCGATTTATCGAAAATAAAAAATCTCAATATTTCTTATTCTTATTCTCACTTGAGCTCAAATCTCACTTTTAGTCTCACTTGAGCCCAATTATTGAAAAAATTCGAAAAAAATTTACACTATTTACACTTTTTTTGGCCTAATGGATGACATTAAACAATTTATTTGGGATTTTTTCATTCATTTACTTAAATTATTTTTTATTTTAAAGAAAAAACTTGAGGGAATGATACCAGCAACCTCTAAACGTGATCTAATTTGAGTTTAAACGGTTTCCATGCATGACCAGATACGGAAAAGGCCAATTCCCTCTCTGAGAAAATCAAAATTCCCGCGAATTCAAAAAAAATTCCCGATCATTGAACTTCTGTACGGATATTTCGGAACTATTGCACTTGGTAACCCCAAAAGGTCAAAAAATTTTGACAATATAAAAATCACAAATTTTATGCCAGAATAATTTTATTATGCGTCCTTCAACCACAACAATTTAAAGTACTGTATCAATTTTTTTCGAAAATTAGATTCACGGATACAACAAAGCTCCAAAAGTAAAAGAATGTATCTAGGTGTCTTCTTTTTTAGATCATTTATTTTTATATCTAGGCATAAACATATCTAAAAACCTTGCAGATCTGCATAGAATGAAGAAACGAAATGACTATCAATTTCTATAACAATTATTATTAGTGAAAAATCAATATTCACCAAATTCGAAAATTTTTGAAAATTTTGACTATACGTGGGGTTACAAGAGCAATAGTTCCGATATTTCAACTTGGTTCTAACACAACTACACCTAAAATTAAATTCTAGGTCTTGTTTTTTTAGAAACCAAGCTGAAAAATCCGTAGAGAAGTTCAATGATGAGTCGAAGAATTTTGAATTGGCGGGACAATCCAGAACGCGTGGCCATGGCCCTTTAAGCGAATTGCTAACAAAAACTTGTTGAAAAACCACAAGGCACCAAGTCGAAGTTTGTATTACAAGATTGACCAAATTAGGTTGGCGAATGCCTCGCGAATTCAAATATCACAAAGTGCTTTGCTGATCAAGTTCCATGGTCCTTTAAGTAGAGATGGAACAAACAATATATTGGTATTGGGATATTGGTTGGTGTGCTTCAAAAATATTGGTATTGGGTTTTGACAAGATATTGGTGCTGAATAATTAATTTTATCCAATAGAAATTTCAAATTTTCACTCATATTTCTCCATTTTTTGGCCTAATGGATGACATTAAACAAATTTATTGGGATTTTTTCATTCATTTACTTAAATTGTTTTTTATTTTAAAGAAAAAACTTAACGAAAAGACTTTCCTATGCCACAATTTTTTGGTGATTATAAAATCTAATGTTAGAAGTTCCGACTAACAAGTGATTTTTTTTTGACAAAATCGAGTTTTTCTTTTCCACAATTCTGCAACACCATAACAAGATTTATTTCAAATTATTTCTCCACATTCGACAGGTGGTACAATGAAATTAATTTTCGGTCCAAAGATCAGTTCGCCCAATGTTAATTAGTCCGGAATTCAGATCGTCCGAAATTTAATTCGTACAAACTTGAGTTCAAAAATTGCTCGATTATTCGATTTCCGAGCACATTTTAATTTTGATTTTGTGGCCCTAATAAAAACCGAAATGGATCATTTTCGTTTCTTTAGGCCAAAAAATAAGTTCCAGTGTTCTACTAAATCGAGATAAGACTTTTTAATGTGTTGGTGAATAAATAGACTTTGAAGAAATATAGTATTGGGCAATATATTGGAATCCACACTTTGAAATATTGGTATTTGGTCTAGAGAAGACCAAAAATATTGGTATTTAGAATTGGGCAAAGGCAAATGCCCATCTCTACTTCGAAAGAACCATACTTGTTGATGACAATGGGAATTTGGCGGCTGTACCCCGAAATTTAAGCAGCATTTTGCTAAGTGGTCGATTTGCTAAGCGGTTGTTTTGCCAAATTTCTAAGAATGTTTTTGTTTAGGCGCCCATTTGCTAAGAATTTATTTGCTAAGGCATTATTTTCTTATATCCCGAGTTTCTAAGAACTTTTCTACCTTTTTGTACTTTCCCTTTTTACAATGTTCGGATAGGGGATTGGAATTTTTCGATAGACATTTTTCCGCGGACATTTTTTCGCCGATTTTTTCGTTTTTTACTGATTTCAACGTGGGATCTAGGTAAATTGATTATTTCAGATTGTGTCCAAAACTACCCCAAACCATCCAAACCACCCCAAATACCCAACCAAACCCAAACATGAAAGATTAAAATTTCTTAAAAATTAAAATAAACTTTTTTTCTAGCTTAAAATTGTGTGGGGAATTAGTGGGGGAATTTGTTAAGCCCAAAGTTGCGATTTTGCACACCCCAACTTCAATACCTGGTGTAGGTATCACCTGGCAAAGTGGATGTCCACCTGGATGGCCTAAAACAAAAAAGTTAATTAAATAAAAAAATCCATTTTTACAAACTGAAAAGTTGTAAAGAATTGAGCTTGTTGAGACCAAAAGTTAAATTTTACCGACTCAACCCCAAATCTAGGGTTGTGGACCACCTGGACAGCTTGATATCCAGGTAACTCAAAATAGGGGTATATTCACCCAAATCACTTGAAGGGTCAAACGTTAGTCTTTTTACATCTGAAATTACGGTAAAAATAAAGTGCGCACCCAGGTGGATTCGAACCAGCAACCTCGGCGGGGCTATCCAAGTGGTCGTCCACTTGGATCAAACGTTTTTTTTGTTTTCGGGTTCCAAATCAATTTTCTGAACTAATTCGAGAATGCTGAAGATGGTTGAAAGGACCATAGCCGTCACCGACAATGAGAATTTCAAATGTTTGAATTCGCGCGGGACAGTTCTTTTTTGTCTTTCATTGTACTCTTTTGAGTCAGTCGAAGCAAGTCAAAAGAGTACAGGGCAGACGAAAGAGAACTGTCCCGCGCGAATTCAAAAATTTGAAATTCTCGTTGTCGGCGACGGCTATGGTCCTTTAACATTGGTTTTTTAGTTATCGTAAGCTCTTAATTTTGATAAATCAAGAGTTCACAATAACTTAGAAATTTATCGATAAAACGGGATTTACCACTCGTTTGGTTTTTAGGTCTGTACCCCGAAATTAAACCAAACAGAAGAAGATGTAGCTTAACAAACAAGATCTATTCAAAACAACTACTTAGCAAAAAATTCTTAGCAAAACGACCACTTAGCAAATTGACGCTTAAATTGTGAATTCTTAGCAAAATTGCGCTTAAATTTTTTTCTTAGCAAAACGACCGCTTAGCAAATCGCCGCTTGAATTTCAGGGTACAGCCGATTTGGAAAATTCAAATGCGTGCGGGACACTTTTTTTTACTCCGAAATTATTTTTTCAATCATTTGTTATGTGTTGATAATAAATGATCAAAAATAACAGGGCAGACACAGGAATCGAACCTGAGATCGACAATCACCACACACTGCCACTGAGTTACCTAGGACACTTATATTAGTCTGGGTTTTTTGTTTGTTATATCAACAATACATAATTCAAAAAATATTTTTGGAGTAAAAAAAGTGTCCTGCGCGCATATTAATTTGCCAAATTCTCATTGTCATCAACAAGTATGGTTCTTTAAGGTAGAGTTATGCTTGATTGTCGCTCTAAGAATGCTCCTTACTGAAATAAACTTTTCAAGTGATCCGTTTTTCAAAATTTTTATTGCTCAAAACCGCGCGGTGCGGCTCAAGTGAAAACGTTTAATGCAACACGGCCGTTATAATGCTAGTATTAAAGAGGTTCTAAATGGTAGTACGATTTAACGAACCCTCGATATAACGAAATTGTAGCCGCCCCAAGGGGTTCGTTATATCGAGGTTTGGCTGTAATCGATACAGAAAAGGATTCGAAAAACGGCTGTGAAAACATGAACTTTTTCGTTACTGCTCTTGATAAAAATTTAATTTAGTGGCTTTTTAGAAATAATTTGCTGCGCCGTCAGCGCCGATAGGTGAAATAATTATCCGCACCCTTGAAAAATTGTACGCCATGGCTCATAATTAGAGTGGATACGGTAATTCCAAGTTTTCAGGGTGGAGTGTCAGTGTTGCCTAATCAGAGCAGTGTGTTTGTCCTACCTAATGGAGAACTGACTTCCCTGCTAGGCCTGCCCAGCCACGAAATGCCCACCTTCCACTGCTTGTTCTTTTCCCTGGAGACAAGTGATGTGATGGAGTATAGTCTGGACACTTCTAATCCCATGGATTTGTGAGTGCTTTTTTTAATGTTAAAAAGCCGATTTTCTGTAGTTCGTCCCTAAATCCAGATGCACATCCCAGATCCAGGCGAACGCCTCGAAGGTGGTGCCGATGGACTAGCATCTTTGCTAGAGAAGTTTAATTGCGCCAACAATATGAAGTTTACAAGCAGCCAGCAGCCCTCACTGCTGAGCATGTTGCCTGACATGTCCACCCCACCACCCATGCTGCCATCTATGGCCCATCCACCCCCTTCGTTCCCTCGACCCCCATCCATCAACTCAACCACCTACACAAGTTCATCGTCGTCAGCTGCATATGCAGCAAGCACCACCTTCATTCTTTGTGCCTCCGCCACCCCCTCCACGTGTATCTCTGCAGCAACAACAACACAAACCTGTGCCTGTCAACAAGGATGATGACAATAGGCATAAGAACAAGAGCTTGATCCAACAGACCCTCGAGAATGTGAGAAATGTGGGAAAGGTAAGGGACTTTTTTACTGATAAAGCTAAAATGACTGCATTTTTCTGCCCTTGTCATTGGGATAAAATTTATCTCATTTTAAATTGCCAATTCCTCTTTTTTTTGGAATTTTCTTGCCTTTAAGTCTTGTTGGTGAGCCATGGCTAATTTGAAAAATGACACTCCACCGGTTCCTTTAGACCATCAAACAGGCAAAATGTTTTTTTATAATGCTGCATAAGAGACGATAGAGACTCTTAATCTTAGTTGTGATCTTTTGAATGCGTTTAACATACACCCCTCAAGTTCCTTTCCGCCTTAGGTCCGACACTGTTTTCCCTCAACTTTCAAAGTCTTCTTGCAGTTTTATTTCGAAGGTCTGGAATAACTCCGCTTTTGCGAACTAGATTGACGAATCAGAACTTCCAAATGAGCTAGGCCAGCCCAAAAAGCTTTTGTAAGAAAAAATATAAAAGAAAGAGGAAGTTATAGGATACAAATCTCCTCCCTATGCACAAACCTAACATTTATAACTTGTTCTGCTCGTTGAATTTCCTGCAAAATAGCTGATTTTAATATTTTTTCGAACAGCTGGAAATCTTGGATGTTTAGTCCGAAAAATTCTTTAGATATTCCAAATATACCGGCCGTTAGTTAGATCTACGGCTTTCAATCCGATCCTGATACTTAGAACAATATCAATTTTTAGAAGACTAAGTCTCCGACTGATCCCAGAATACCTTCTGTGCCTAAACATCATCTTCCCAGACTACTCCAACTGCACCTGCACCTCAGTCCAGCCATTCTTCAGAAAGACCGCCTTCAGCCAAACAATCCATGCCAAAAGACCCGAGACTCAAGAGAATGATGACCAGTGATCCACGAACACCCACAGTTCACAAAATTAGTCGAGTTGCGCCACCACCTCCACCGCCATTTCCAAAACCTGTCAGTCCACTCAAAAAAGCAGCTGTAGAAAAAGCAAAGGTAGGTCGATATAATTAAGGCCCGCAAATTTCTTACCACAGTAATTGTGTCTTTTAGGTGCTACCATCTTTGCCAGCAGTTGCTGTAAATAGCAACAACCCAGCTGCTATGAACACTTCCAGCAACTCGCTGAGTAGACCTTACAGTCCTTCCCAAGCTTTGCCACCATTTTCCCCTAAAGGAGAGCTGCCAATGGAAATAGATGATGATAACACTAGTATGCCTTTGACAGAGGAAACGAATGGAAAGGCAGTTGAAGTGGTCAAGCTAGAAGAGAAAAAGAAATCACCTATTTTACCGCGCAAAGAAGACTCAATTTTCAATGAAACAAATGTGAGTTAGATGCTATCTGTGCTCGTATTAAAATAATCATGGTAAATTACCACGGTAAAAACCATAGTAATTTACCGTATAATTTTACCGTGGTAACGTATTATAATCATTTACAATGGTTTTAACATTCTCATCACGGCAGCCATTATCATGGTAATTTACTGCGGTAATATAATACATAACAATTTCAAATTTTATTAGATTTAAAAATTCCTTATAAAAAAGTTGTGTATGCCTGGAAAGAACATTTAGACAGTTGAAAAGCCGGTTTGCAAAATAACCTAACCGGTTAATGCCTATAAGTGTGGAAAATCTGTCGAATTGTATTGGGCCAGTGTTGTGCTTCAAAAAATATAAAAAACAATGAAATTGACAGAAACCAAAAGTGCTGAAGGTAATAATCATAGAGATAAAGTTTAAATTTAAAATTTTTGAAATTTTTACCATGCTAGCACTTGTGGTAAAAATTTTACCATGGTAAGTACTCATGCTAATTTCCCGTAGTAATGGTAAAATTTAACACGGTAAAATTTACCACAAATACGATGGTAAGTTTGGTAAGTTATATAGTACGTAACATGGTGAAAAAAACCAGGAGTTATATACGTTTGGAAATGGGCCTGTTAAGTCATAATAATTTAAAATTGTCATGTAGAGTTGATATTTACCACGGTATTATAATACGGGTCCCTCAGTTAAACTTTGTTACAGTGACAGCCGTATTCAATTTTTTTCCCGCATAGACTCCGATGAACTTTTAAACACGATTTATAAGGCTTTTATAGGACAGTCTAATTCGAAAATTTTGCCGACGATTTTTTAGAAGCATATGACTTTTTTCACTAAAAAGTAAAAGCATGGTTGCAGTGACACCTAGTTTTCAAAAAGGTTTGACTAGACTGTCCAAAAAAAATTAATAAAAGCCGTCCAAAATTAGGTCAAACTTTAGGCGAGAACAAGCTTGAGGGGGCGGGTCGTGCTTGTCACTTTAAAGGGGCATGATCGTGAAAAAACCCCAAGGATCTCGATTTTACCAGTCATTTCTGATCATGGGCACAATTTTGCCAGTAAGACTGCTTCAGACTAAAAAAGCTCGGTTATACTAATTACAGCTTGTCCATATGCAAAGTTGTGATGATTCACAAAAAAACTTGTAAAATTAAAAACTTTGCAATTACTGAACAATACTGATAAAACACAAAAGAAAATATCACAAAAATTGGGGCGAAATTTTTTGGATCCAGCTGATTATTGAGGGCTATCTGTGTATTGCAACTTGATCTTTTATATCCTAATTTTTCATCACTTGCAGCTGAGTGAAGCCTTTTCCACGAAACACTTGGTTACTAGTACTCCCAAAGTACCTATCAAACCAGCTCCCGCCAAACTAAATGACTCTTCTGGCTTCAACTTCGACTTTCTCAAGTAAATTTTACTGACTGAAATTTAAACAAAATACGGCACTAGTGGAGAATCGGTTCCTATTTTTGCCTTGGTCCCCTGTTTTTTTCCCAAAAATATGCCTTGGTCCCTTTGTTGATTTTTTTAAGGAAAAAATAGGAACCGATTCTCCACTAGCGCCCAAAATATTATTTCAACTAGCAAATATGTTATTCAGCTGGAGTAGTTCATCATCCAAACCAAAATGCCAGCAAAAGAAGAGCGCGATGACTCTCCTGACCCCAACCATCTGTGCATAGCGGAAGAAGAAGGCCCTAAATCGCCCACTCTGAGTCCTCCCATCCAGACTGGCTTCATCAACAAAGTGTTGACCATCCCTTTAGAGACCAGCAAAGAAGAAGGCGAGCTGGATAGCACCACTATTCAAACCAGTAAGACCAAGGCAGATACACCGGAATCCACTTTGACACCCAGTCCAAAATCTGAGTTTGATGAAAAAGACGACCACGACTTTCGAGATGTCTGGAGGCCCAGTCAAAAAGGCAGGAATGGGGACAAGCAGAGGCCCAAATTGAGTGACCAGCAGCCCATGTTTGTGCCTCAATTCACCGTACCGCCGCCCAGGCTCATCGAAAACCCCATAGTTAATGCTGGAGTCAATCGCATCGTTGGTCCAGTCACAGTGAATCCAGCCACAGCTAATTCAACTAAACCAGTGCGTCAGGTCAAACCATTTGGGAGTGAGCCTGGAAGTCCAGGATTAGTTGGAAGTCCAGGAATCCCAGCTGGAGTAGGCCCATCCCTTTCCAACATGAGTCTCAGCCAATTCCTTCAGTTTGACAGAGTACCTCCAAGCAGTCCATCTACACCCCTGATGTCTTCCTACCTGATGCACAGACTAGATGTGCCACCACCCGTAATCAACAGACCCCCACCAGGATTGACAAATCCACTGGTAGTGGTCGATCCCAGACTAGGCTCTTTGAGACTACCTATTGAACCAACTAGAGCGGCTAACACCAGAGAGCTTACCCAATCCCTGCCTCTTCTTCGATGGCAAACCTGTCGAGTGGGAGCAGACTGACCCCATCTTCAAGCTTGATGCCGGAACTGGAGCAGTCCATAATTGTTATACCGGATCCAGATTTGATACTTAATTTTTCGATGTAAGCGTTTGACTGTCTAGTCAATTAAGCAGTTCCTACAAAAAGCTTTTCAATAACCTTTTTGCACAAAAAGTACAGTCAACTCCCTCCATAGTGTACACTCCCGCCATAGTGCACACCCGGTTCCGATGTGGTTGGCCATCATACAGTCAACTCCCTTCATAGTAATCCCCCGCCATAGTGCACACCTGGCGCCGGTCCCTTGGGTGTGCACTATGGAGGGAGTTGACTGTATAGCGCAAACCCACGAAATTCAATCCCACCTAGTATTTTCTCATTTATTCTACCAAGATTAGTATTTCTCGGAGTCGTATTTAAGAAAGGTATACGCGTATCTCTAACTGGATTTAAAAATTTGGGGTCACATTCAGGCCAAAACTTACATAAGCCCCAATGGTTCGTTCAGGAATTCGGAGCCGGAGTAAGGGGTGCTCCGATGCGAAATACTCCCACTCTAACTCCAACTCCGGCTTGTTCACAAATTCGGAGATCGAGTTCGAGTATTTTTAATTTTAAATACGCCAAAACTCTTTACGCCAAAACCATTTGTTATTATTGCTATATTTTAGCTTTTTAATTGTATAGATCCCTAGCTGCATGTGTGCCGGCACCAAAAACCTGGCGCCAATTCATAGCCAGGCGAAATATGGGTATTTTCGGGCGCCGACGCCGATTTTGCGGAGGCTCGGATAACATGGTCATAATGCAAAAAGTATTCTCTAAATCAAATGTAATATATTGGAAAAAGGTAGAAGTCTGAATCGGAGATAATTTTAGCGTAAAGGGTGTTCACCAATAAAAACTATTCCAACTCCGGGTCCCTGAAAGAGCCATAAAGTGTTTTTGATCGCCTTCAACTTCGTTTCCCAATAATTTTTCCTCCGTCTCCGCTCTTGAATTAAAATTTAAAAAAATTATCCGGATTTCTATCATAGGTCAGAGCGAATTAATTTGACTGCCCTCCAGAGGCTAGCACAGGCCTGCTTCAGATTCGCACACACTTAATTGAGACTTAAATTACTTAAAGTGACTCTAGATGCAAACAGTCAAATTTCGGTCAAAGTTTTTCCTGAAAAAAGTGCTTTTCCACTAACAAAAACATGTTTTCATCTTTCTATAGCACGAAAAGCGTAAAAAATTAGTAAACAACTATATTTGGGCAATAGACATAAATGCAATTTTATTAAAGAAATGGGCGAACCCTGTTCGGACACAACTCGACGCCAATCCAAAAAACACTAATATTACACTAAGTTCACAATATTTTATGTTACTTATTGGTGTTTTAGAAGTCCGGATGAGTTGGAAGAGCTTCTAGTAAAAACCATGCAATGGAAAGAGACACACCACAACAAACGAGTGTCCATAAAGTGGCATTCGTGTACAACAAAGGTTAGATACATATTTAATACTTTCGCCATTGGTTTTCATTGCCATTGGTCTTTTGTTTGTTTTGCTCATCGCCGACAATGGGATGCAGCTGTTTGTTAAAAAATTGCCAAAATTTTAAACACAAAATCTAAGTAGGTGCGATACTCAATTATGAAACACAAATACATTTCATTTTTAAATCATATAGGAATTGGGCAGTACAATAAAATTTTTGGCTACTTCAGTATAAATGACTAGGGGATTGAGCTATTTAAATGCCCTATTGTTTTTTTTTTCGGCAGGAGGGTACGCATTGAAAATCGATTATCTCAATGATTTTCGTAATATTCTATAATGTAGGCCTGAATTTGCCTTTCCCAAAATGTACAGGGGAGTCTTAAAAACTACGACATTTTTTGCATTCTCGCCTTTATACTTTTCTTCGGTTGTTTTTAATTGGGTTTGCACCGGTCCGCGGAAGTCTTTTCACGACTCACCCTTAACCACCTGAATTAGTACAGCCAAGTCCCGATAAACGGACACCCCTCAGTAGCTGCTTAAGGGGTCCGTTTATCAAGGGTGTCCGTTTAGCAAAATCACCTTGTTTTTGCTTCGACGTCTGTAACACAAAATGTACAGTAACACAGATAGCTACTCACGAAGAAAATATTACACAGAAAAATAATTGCATGGTACACAAATTAACGAAATTTGATGCTTTTTGATTGTAATCGGAAACTAATCAAATTTTTGTGTTTTTTCGCTTTTTTTTGGTCTTTGTGGACATAATATTGGCTGGGAAAAGCGAATTTGCAGAGCCGGTTCTCTTGAGCAAGTTTTTATTTTGCAGCCAGGAACATGTCTACAAAAACCGAAACAAGCTAGAAAAACACACAAAAATTTTAATTGATTTTTGGATTATAACGAAAAAATCAAATTTGCATACCATGATGGCAATAAAAAAAATTTAACGGAAATTTGAAATTTAAAAAATATTGCAAAATATGCAAGATGTCGGTTCAAATTTAAACAATCTGTCCATTTGCTGGGGGTGTGGTTTTATCAAGACTCGACTGTATAAAAGCGGAGACACAAGTCTTTAAGTAAAGTTTTTTAACTGTATCATAGTATTGAAAAAGTGAAAATGACAGAGCAAGTTGGAGCAAATCAAAATTTCGACAAGTGAAATGCAGCACCTAATTTATCAGTTTAAGCATCTGAGCTTCGCAATTGCATTTTCTCTCTAATTTCTACGTCACCAGCATTTTTCGCGCTAGCGTAAAGCGCTGAATCTCAGCTTTTAAATAAATTATCAAACTGCATAATATTTACCGTATAACCTATTTTAATTGCCCTTCTTAAAAAGTGATAAAATACCTGTCAGGTAGCCAAGCTTGAATTTCAATATTGGTTTACGGCCATATCAAAATGAATAAATCCAGACCAGATCGCAAAATTTGGACCCACGGATGGGTCGGGAAAATGCTTTCAAAACAACTTTGTTTTTAAATTTTCTTCATTCAACATTTTATTTCATGTCTTTCTTGACTTCTTTGCCAGCTCGCTATCACCATCCATACAACTGCTTCCAGCTTGATTTCGACTCTAGTCTACAACTGGTACCAAAAATTTGCCCTGATCGCCCCTATTGTTTTAAAGGACTGTGGTTTTTTCCCACGCAGCGGCATGTGCAAAATTTGAATTGGCGGGGACATTTCTCTTTCGTCTCGCACTGTACTCTTTGACCATTTCAAACGACTCCAAAGAGTACAGGGAGAGACGAAAGAGAACTGTCCCACGCCAATTCAAATTTTGCACATCTCGCTGCGCGCAAAAGCCATGCTTTTTCAAGGTGATCATAGTGATTATGACATTGATCACCATAATCAATTCTGAAAAAAAAACATTCTGAGAACAGTATAAGAAAAACCACAGGAGAACCAAGGCAAAAGCTGTGAAATAACGACAGGGAGACCAAGGCAAATTTTTATACCAATTCTAGACTAGAGCCCACCCATGGAATTGCTTCCAGCTTGATGTCTCTTGGACTGCACTTTCTTGCTTTTCTAACTTATTGACATTTCTAAGTCTACAGTCTTCAGAAAAATTCCGGTTCCTTTTATTACTTTTATGGCCTCAATATTAACATTCGACAATTGACTTCACGATGATTTCTATATTTTGCAATTGTATTTCTTCTTTTTGTTTAAAACTATTTAGAACTCTTTAAAGGACTATGGTTTTTGAACGCAGCCGCATTTTCGAAATTTGAGTTGGCAGGAAATACTTTTTTACTCAAAAGTGCTTGAATGTTTTTGGAATAATTTTTTATTTGCATTTGAAATTATAATTTGGTGTGTTAGTGATGGAAAATTTTATCTGCAATCAGATAACTATAGCTTAGTGAAAGTCGTCTAACTCGTTTGATCTGGCAATGTCAAGCAACAGACAAAAACCATGGTCCTTTAAACTTTCAAGGCATTCTAAAAAGGTGTATTTCTTGTAATTTTTGGGCAAGTAAATTATCATAGAAAAAATGGTAGTGTTTTCGAAAAATAATGCAGAAGAAAATGTCATTTTCAAAGATAGCTGCTAGTATCAATAAATCAAGTCCTAGATTTCACAAGTTTGGTGCTTGATTTCTCACAAAACTGTAAAAAATAAGTGTTAAAAAATTCAAAAAGCAATCCTATCAATCCGAATGTTAAAAATAGCTTTTAGGCCCTTATTCTGCAACGGTAGATATTTTTACTAATAATTTCTCTGAATTTTCTTTAATTATTGTTGATTTTGCAGTAATAACGTGAAAGATGCTGCTAAGGCTGAGAAATGCAACCGATTTTTGGATTTGATTGAAAGCTATGTGGATCAGGGACTTATTGAGTACTTAAAGTGCGCATTACATCCGAAATCCATTTGACTAAATGATTTTAGAGAGCATTTGTGTGATCTGCAAGCTCAGCCCAGGAACACCCACAAATACATGATATGTTGTATGAATGCTAAACGAGCAGCCACCAGAAATGCTAGAGTCATTTTTCTATCTGGTACTTTTTACACAATACAGTTGACCACCTCTTGATCACAATAAAGCCGTAAAATGTTCATCCTAAATTCTTTTCAGATTTCTAAAAATATTTCGCATGCAGTCGAGCCTCCAATGTAAGGCCACCCTAGGGACCGGAAAAAGGTGGCTTTATATAAGGTGGCCTTGCAGTCAAATCTCTTTCTTGAAGACCGTCCGAAGGTGGCTGTATACTGGGGGTGGTCTTTTATTGGTGTGGCATTACATCGGAGTTCGACTGTACTTAAGTGATTTTAAAAAATTCCAAAGAAGTTTTTTTCAAAATAACGATTTTTAGCAAAGAAAAATGGTTAATCGTCAACTCAACCTTAAAAATTTAGATAGCTATTATACTTTAACTTTAGTGACTGTTGCAAATGGATCAAGCGATGAAGCCAAGTTTACTAATAATGAAATCGAGCTGCGCTTGCCCAAGCAACTGCTTCAGGAGTTCAGCGAAACATGATGAAATTTGCACACTTAACTGAGCCAATTGATTTACCGTATAACCTCTATTAATATCCCACCCTTGACTTCGAAGACCTATATCTCAGCATAGAATAAAAATTTGACAAATCTGCTTTTTGGTTTTCTTAATTCCCACGAGTTCTACCGAATCAGCTTTTCCGATTTTGGATTTTTACCCAAAAATCTTGAGATTGACTCCACATTTTTCAGATTTTCAGGGAGGGGAGTTAAATCCTCTGGGGGATTAAAAAGTTTATACGGTAAATACACATTTTTGAAATCAGAGTATTTTCCCTGCATCAAATTTTCTTATTTCCGTTTTTGGACATTTCAACAATTAATTGTGTGCCTTAATTTTTAGTGAAATGGATGCAAGGAAAATGGTCCGCTTTTTTTTATTTCTCATTGTTCTAACGGCTTTACTTCGGAAGTCAAGGTAAATTTGCAATAACCGGTATTTTTAAATTTGAAGACTGTTTTTCCTATGTTTGTTGTTATCCAAATGTTTTTTTTTGCAATTTACTACACTCATTCTACTTCTTTTTTTTCATTTGCTAATTTCATTGTCCATATATCAGTGATTCGCACATAATTTCTTTTGGATGTTACTGGAATTTCGGGGTTAAAGTTGAAAAAATATTTTTATTTGTTTGATTAAATAAAATAATAATGTATTTTTGAACTAATAAATAAGGGTTTTAGACAGAATAGGTGAAAGCAGAAAAATTGCAGCATAAAAAATATAGCATGCATAATAGCTCCAAGCTGATAACGGAGAGAAAAAAAATTGCTGGTCCCCGCAATTTATTTGCGGGGACCTTTCACGGCCTTTTCCCCTTCAAAGAGACATGCCCACGCTAATAAGAGGTGGTGCCCGGTAATTCAAAACTTTGAACTTCTCATTGAACTTTAAAATTTAATTTTAGGTATGGTTTTGTTAGAAACAAGTTGAAAAATCAGATCAGAAGTTTAATGATTACGATTTTTTTAAATTCCCGGCATCACCTCTTATTAGCGTGGGCATGCCCCTTTGAAGGACCATGGTTTTTTGAACGCAGCGGCATATCCAAATTTCGGATTGGCGGGGACACTTTTTATCATCGAGACCAATTAAATTTGAATGTGAAATTTTTTAATTTGCATTGAAAGTTCAAATTTTATGTCTTAGTCCAGTTTAAATTAAAATATCATATAAGTAGTTATGGTGCAGTGAAAGTAGCCTAAGTCGTCCGATCTGGCAATGTCAAGCAACGTTGTGCTCGACTGGTGAATGGTTCCATATTTCGATAAAACTTTAAATGCAAACAAAAAATAATTTGAAATATAATTGTTAAATATTTTCAGCGTAAAAAGTTTCCCCCGCCAATTCAAAATTTGGAGATGCTGCTGCGTTCAAAAACCATGGTCCTTTAAGGGTTTAATAACTAAGAATCAAAAATACGTGTTTTAGGCAGTTATCGTATTTTCTCCAACAATCGGCAATAGCCGTTTTTTTCAATCCCTGAAAAATCAAGAAACTGTAAATCAAAGATGGTCTTAACTCTGAGATGCTAGTCAAAAAATGTGGGGCTGGCCGTTTATAAGAGAGTGGCCGGTCATTAGAGAAACTACGGTAGATCGCATTTAGCCGACTTTTCTCGGTAAATTTAGAGTTTCATACAAGACTTTTTTTAGTCTGAAATTTTAGAAAAGATATCATTTACATAATACTTTACTATTACAAGAGACCACAAAAATATAAATGCTCAGTAATGTGAAAAGGTGTAAAAGTAAAAAGGTGATTTTCTAAGACTATCGACGATCTTAATTTCTTTAAACTATCGCTAGTAGGTTATGCCATACTTTTCACAAATTTTAAAAAACTGATCAAATAGACATACAAAACAAAATAAACAAGAACAAGCACAAGCAACAACCATAATCTATTTCCGTGTAAAAAGTTAAAAAATCACAGAGCAGGCACAGTGAAGGTCTCGCCACGGATTCTTCGAACAATTGCATGTCCCTTGGCATGATAGTAACCCGTTTCGCGTGGAGGGCGGCCAAATTGGTATCCTCAAATAGTCCGGTGAGATAAGATTCCGTAGCTTCCTGAAAAAAAGTTTTATTCTGAAATTTTATAAAGGCACTATAGTCTAGAAATTCACCTGAAGACACAGCATTGCGTTCGCCTGGAAACGAAGATCTTCTTTGAACTTTTGCGCTACAGCACGGACTAAGCGGAAGAATGGAGCACGAGGTATCAGCAAGTTAATCGATTTTTGGTATTTTTTGATTTCCATTAAAGCAACGGCCCTAGAATCGTAATACATAAAGACAACGCTACTTCACATCAAAATTCATAAGATTCTACCCTTTTTACGATGACGTCTTGGAATTATAGGATTGGAAGGAGTAGCAGCATTTGCCTGTCGTTTGGCACGGTTAGCTCGCTTGGTAGCTAGCTAAATAAATAATAAATTTGTTTGGTAACTTTAAATATATACATTTAAGAGCGTGGCTAGCAATGCCGGGTATTTTTGAATTTATAGAAAACTATCATTAAAAAGAAATTACACGACTGTATATGTGTTTGAGACATAACTTATATATCAATAAATGATCAAAAAAGCAAAAAGAATACGGAAAATCTACCGCATAAAATTAAAAACAGTTTACCTGTCTCGTTATGCTTTGTCTGTTGTCGCATGATTTCTTAGCGGTCTGCTTAGTGCGAACCATTGCTCTGTTTCAGCAGTGACTATAAGCTGAAAAAATTATTCATTTCAGATTAGACTCATTTCGGACTATATATGACACGCGGACTATATATAAATACTTTCCTGAAATAAATCAAAAACAGTTTGAAAAAGCTAAAAGCTCTGAGGTTGTTACTCTTAACTCTTTATGTGAAAATGTAGACTTAGACATAATTTCGATTCAGCAAAAATAGATATTTCAAAGAAGCCTAAATGTGACCGTTTTTTGTATATTTTTTGTAGAGCAATAGCCGCTCGAAAGTAAGCAACTAAAAACAGCTAAAAACTACCCTCTTTTTAACTTTTCAACTGTTTTGACATTTATGCTATAATAAAAAAGTAATAAATCACAATAATTAACAAATATTCAGCCTAGTAAAATCAAAATTTTACAGGTGGTACAAATCATAAAAAGTGCATCAGGCCTAAAACGTAAATCAATAATGATAAGATTATTTGAAAATATTATATCTAGAATATCGCCATTTAATCAAAAAGTTTAGTCCAAATCAGCTGCGAAAACAATGAACGAGTCAGCAAAATGGCACTTTTTTAAATAAAAGTTAGCGTCACTATGGTAAGAGTGACCACGGCTCAAACATAGGGATCGCCCCTTACGCTTTGATTCCCGTGTTGGTTTTTTCCTAATTTAATAGTCGACCTTTTCTAACATGCACTCTATATAACGTACTTTTCTGGGAACTTGTTCGGTTGCAGAGGGGCCTTTTTATATCGACTATAAATAAACTGTGAATATCAGTCCCAGACAACTAAAAAAGTGCACGAGACATTTCAAATATCCATATACCGTAATTCCTCTAATAGAGTCCCCTCAAACTTCAAGTGGTCTGAAAATCGTGTTTTCATTTACTGTTTGAGCTGTGTAAAAAGTGCCCGCGAGGGATTTCAAAAATCTAGCAGGCACTTTTTACACAGCTTAAACAGTAAATGAAAATAGAAGTTTCAGACCACTTGAAGTTTGAAAAAATTGCATGCTTCTAATAGAGCCCCCGGGGGCTCTATTAGAGGAATTACGGTAAATGTGCCAAGGTATTGGTACCAAAATAAAAGTACTTAGGTGGTGAAACCCAAATGAAGGTGCCCAGGTGATCGCATCCAGATAGAAGTACTACCACCTGGTGGAACCGAGGTTTTAGTGCCCGAGTGATGGTAGCCAGGTGGTAGTACCCATATGAAGGTACTTTCGTGGTGGTATGGAAGCACCAAGGAGGTGGTATTACCAGGTAGTAATACGCAGATAAATATACCCAGGTGTACCCAGTACCCTACCTACGTGATGTTATCCATATAAGTGTACCCAGATAAAGGTACCCCGGTGGTAGTATCCATATAAGCGTATCCAGACGGAGCTAACCAGGTGCTGCTAGCTAAGTATTGTTATCCAGATGAAATTACCACATGATGTTTCTTGGATGGAGATGCACTTAGGTAGGGGTATCCAGGTGATATTATCCAGATGGAATTACCAAGGTGTAGTATCCAGGTTAAGCTTCGCAGGACGAAGTAACCAGTTAGAGAAATTAAGGATGTGGCACGCAGATGGAGATGCCCCCGTGGGATGTATCGAGATGAAGGGTACCAGATAGGGGTAGCCCGATACAGGTACCCAGCCTAATCGATGGTCTTAATCTGTCCGAAGATATTCTTTATCTTCGATATGACGTCTCTAACACATCACATTCTTTTGCGTTACTCACAAAAATTAGAAGACGGCGCCTGTTCGGCCAGTATAATGTATTTTGCATGTGCACAGTCATGCTCGCGCTGGAGTATAAACAGATGATTACTACTATGAAAAGTTAAATTTTCTCAAAATTTTATAAATTGTTCTATGAATGTGTGTTGCAGACTAGGGTTGGACAATGGTCAATTGATCGGTCTCTAGATACTGGACTATAGTCAATTATCCCAAAATGTAATTCCCAATACAGTCAACTATCCCCTCGATCAACGCTTTCAGTAAGTCAACTATCCCAATACAGTCAATGATCCTAAAAGTTGACTCTCCAATGGTGCTAATAAGAGAGTCGAAAAACAAGAGTTCATTTTTGTACTCACCGCGGCTAGGAGACATTTGGCAAAAACGACATTTGGCAAAAACGACATTTGCCCAAACGACGTTTGGCAAAACGACATTTGGCTACCGTTGAATTGCTGGGGTTCATTCGATACACTGATTAATTAGTAAACTTTTTTATTCTCATCAACCCCACCTGCCGAATCAAACAATGGTTTGACTATGTGAATTGGTCGATTAGGCAGTCTCAAATCCGAGACTTCCAAGCTTCTTCTTTTCTATCCAAATCTGATAGATTCAGTAATTTGACAATGGTCTGATTGGAACAACTGGCCAGAATTTGGCAACTGGAATCTGTGGCTAGATGGATGCTTGGAGTGTCAGACGTGTTAAGAATGTAAATTGGATGTAGTTGGTGTAGTGGACCGGTGAATATGGTACCAGTGGAATCAGACAGACAGATGGTTCCGTCATTAATTGTTTCCAAATATTTAGTATGTTTGGGCAAATGTCGTTTGGGCAAATGTCGTTCTGCCAAATGTCGTTTGGGCAAATGTCGTTTTGCCGAATGTCGTTTTGCCAAATGTCGTTTGGGCGAATGTCGTTTGCCCAAACGTCGTTTGGGAAAATGTCGTTTTTGCCAAATGTCTCCTAGCCTCACCGCCTACTCACCACAACACGGCTGAACTTCCGTTAATGAGGGGTTCACGTAAACAAGGGTTAAGTAAGCGTTCGCCAGTGGCCAAGTACGTCTTTTGTACAGGTCCAGGCCCGGCCTCGACCCGGCCTTCTTCTTATTTTTCTGCTATATGTCTGCCTTCCTCACAGTCACAGGTGTACCCAAGGGAGGGGCTAACCGGACTACACAAACCAATCCCCCCCCCCCCGTCAGGATTTTTTAGCCTTTTTAAGTTTTTTTAGCATTCTCCTGTCAGCGCTCCTGTCAGACAAACCTGGGTACGCTTATGCTCACAGTTACGTACAAACGCCAAGGCCTGACTGTAAGACCGGTTGGTTCTTTCGATTTGATTTTTTCAGGTCATTTAGCTGGATATCCACCTGCACCAGGAGAATACACCTCAGGTTATCGGTTAGGGGCGGGTGAAGTCGCAATTTTAATCCCGTCAAACAGGAATGGTCACACATGATTTACATACAGCAGCACTATTTTCAGCAAATGATACCACCTGGATCAGATACCCTGTGTAAAATAAAATAAATCCAATAAAGAAGGACTCAAAAAGGGGTACTGAGAATTGAAAAAACCAAACCTGAACGCGGGAAGTTCGATTACACTGGAACAGTCATAAAGACATTAACAAAATAGTCCTTATCAAATTAACCCTAGCAAAAGAAAAGTTAACAAAAATACCGCATAAATTTTCCGTTCATAACACATTGGCGCATAAATTTTTCTTTTCTTAGCAAAATGATCTCTTAGCAAATGTACCTATTAGCAAATTTCGTCTTAAATTTTGGGGTACAGCCTTTGAAAGAGCAACTAAAAACTCTCCGAAAAATGCTTCAAAGTCTAGCGAAACAAAGTCTTTGGAGTGTTAAGCGACTGTTATAAAAAATTGACAAATATTTGAAAAAGCATTTCAACGGAAAATTTTTTCATCGCCAGACCAACCTGTAATTCTGACACCAGATTCGTGTTTAGCATGGTTGATTTGCTATATGAACTGCTCTTAAAAATTAAAAGTCACCGTCGAAATTTGAATTCCTCTCGAGACATAATTATTCAAATATATTTTTACAATTGACCGCTTTTCGGTCAATTGCTGTCAATTGACAGGTCAATTGACCGATTTTTAATTGACCGGTCAATTTTACAACCCTATTGCAGACAGTCAAGAACGAGTAACATCTTTGTCAGGGACACGGACAATTCGCCTCCAGGACAATTCGCCTCCGGGCCGATTCGCCTCCAGGGACAATTCGCCTCCAGGACAATTCGCCTCCAGGACAATTCGCCTCCGGGACAATTCGCCTCCGGGCCGATTCGCCTCCAGGGACAATTCGCCTCCAGGACAATTCGCCTCCGGGCCGATTCGCCTCCAGGGACAATTCGCCTCCAGGACAATTCGCCTCCAGGACAATTCGCCTCCGGGACAATTCGCCTCCCGGGACAATTCGCCTCCCGGGACAATTCGCCTCCAATTACATTTTTTATCTCCTGTTCAGTCTGTCCATTCACTCCATGAACAATAAGCTTATCCTTAGTTTGTATTTTTGCAGAAAGGGTAATATTGTAGTTGCATTGCATTAATTTTTATAACATTTTTGTCAATTTATCACCTAATCGCCCTTATTTTCTCATGTTGTTGTCCACATGGTTAATTTCGGTGGTCCAACCTGTACAGGTATACAGGTCCAACCTGTATAAAATGGACAATTGCTCCCTGTTCATAAAGGCATTCTTACCCTACTCAGATAATAGAGACAACAATTATTTGACTTCAAAATTTATCAGTCTATAACCAACTTTAGCTGCCTTTCTTTTGGTCCAAGTGGACGACCACATGGTTTAGTTAGTGCATGGATTGTCCAGTAGAATTAAAATTGGATCATAAATTTTAAAAGTTCTTTACAAGACGAAAATATTACTATCCGGGTACCACTACACTACCTGAGTACAACAAAATCAAGTGGTCGTCAATTTGGTGCAATTTTTTTTACGTTTTTCATATTCCGAAACCTGTTTTCTGGACCAATTTGGGCATGCTGAAGATGGTTCGTTAATAGTAAAAGAAGGTTTTGTATGGTATTTTTTAATTATTGGGAAATAATTGAATTTGCCAAAACTAGAAAATAACTTACGAAACGGCATTTCACCACTATCAAACCATCTTCAGCATTCCCGAGTTAGTCCAGAAAATAGAATTTGGAACCCAAAAAAGTAAAAAAAAATCTCCAAGTGGACGACAACTTGATTTGGTCGGTTCAGACTACAAAAATTTTCAAAATGTACGAATTTGAAAAGTATGGACCATTTTGTGTGTGGACCAATTCGGTATGGATCAGTTTGGTGCGGATAGATTCGCTTAACGCCCGTAAATGAATATACACCTGGACGAGGATACCTACCTCTAATTGTGGGGATCGGTTCAGTGAACTCAAAATTTTGATATTATCAAACCTGATTCACCACATGATTTTACATTTGATAGCATGGTTGGTTTTCGATTTAATTTTTTTTCAAATTTTCAGGCCATTCACATGAACATACACCTGACCAGAAGCTACCTACCCTGGTTTTGGGGTTCGGATGGGTGAAATCGCGGTTTCGGTCCTATCAAACAGGATTTACCACACAATTTCACGTCGAAAATAAGGGTTTGAATGTGGTATAATGACTGTGACTTTTCAAAGATTACTTCTATTATTTTTTTGTTCCGGAGGCGAATTGTCCCGGGAGGCGAATTGTCCCGGAGGCGAATTGTCCTGGAGGCGAATCGTCCCTCGAGGCGAATTGTCCCGGGAGGCGAATCGGCCCGGAGGCGAATTGTCCCGGGAGGCGAATTGTCGCGGACCCTCTTTGTCATCATCTCTATATAGTATTTTGAACGGGTGGGTCATGCTATTTTGACTTTGGAGGCCAAAAATGGGTCATAGATGAAAAAATCATTTTCGCGGGTAAGTTCAATGTGTCCCCTAGAATGACAGCTTTTGTTTATAAAAAAAGATTGTTGAGAAACAGGGGCATCTGCTTACTTTTATGAAAGTTGTCAAGAACCACAGGGGGCTTTTCGGGTTTAGTCCTAGATCGCCTTGGGGGACCAAGGCATGGTCGCAGGTTCAAATCCTGGTGGTAGCATGCTTAATTTTTTTGTATTTAATTGTCCTAATATGGTATTGAAACTATAAGTAATGGTAGGTAGGTGGCCATGTACGGTGGTTACCTCTCAAGCACCAGGACAGAGGCTGAAACATTAAAAACGGCGCCCGGAACACGTGGATACACCCGAGCCATGTGGATACGCCTGAATCACCGGCGTGGGACCCTTACCAGGTGGATACACCTGAACTAAAAGCGTGGGACCCTAACCGCGTGGATACACCCGAATCACCAACGTGGGTTTCGAACTACGCGGATGCAGCCGAACCACCAGCATATGTCACGAATTTTGTGTACACATACGAACCAGGAAAATGTCTTTTACGAGCGGGTAGCCAGGATGAGGTTAGCCAGAATGAAGGTTACTTTTTTGCACATTTTATATTATTCGATTGCAAATAGTGTTAGCTATTTAATATTGCTCTACATGTCAGCAATTTTTTGATTTAAGAAATATTTTTTCACAATGATTCGAATTTAATTTGCATTATCATAAGTTTTTTTTAAATCACAAAACTGCATATGTAGAACAATATTTTGTAGCTGACAATGTTTGCGATCGAATGATGTATAATGTGCGAAAAAATAAGCCGTACAGAAAAAAGTAGCAAATAGTCAAAAAGTGAGTCAAATTACAAGGGTAAAAGTAGGTGATTTTTTGAACATAAATCTGAATAAAAACCCAAAAAAAAATTTGGGATCAAGAACGACCTTTTATTTTAAAGCGCAGAATTTCAGCTACAAATAGGCGGAAATTTTTGTGGTCGTTGTGAAAAATCGCTGACTACTTAATCGTTGAAAAAAAAACCTGCGAAATTTGAAATGATTCAAATTGCCAACACTGCTATTAATTATATATAATATAACAATTTTTTTTATAATATATGTAGGGTTGTCGAATCGAACGTTCGATTTCGAACATTGTTCGAAATGTTCGAAAATTTTCGAACCCTAACTTCAAACCGAACGTTCGTTCGAAAATTTTCGAATTCGAACTTCGAACCGAACGCTCGGTTCGAAAATTTTTAAACTCAAACTTCTAATGTTTGATCAGAGAAATTCAAAAATTCTTTACCACATATTTTTAAAATTTCTCACTCAGAATTTCCTGGTCTTTATTCAACCATAGCAACAACATAAATCAAAACTCTTCAACATCTACGGGATTTTCTAACAAAATATTGATTATTTCTTCTGGTTCTTTGGTACTCTGGCTTCTGGCATCCTCTAGCACTGAATCCGCCAGCCCGGTTTTGGTGTAAAGGAGGTTAGCTGCAGCATCCTTTGGTAAACGAGACCGAAGACAGTTAGCGAAGAGAAGAGAAGCTTTGGAGAAACATCTTTCTCAGGCAACGCTGGATAACGATATAGACAGGTATTTACGAGCTAGAACTGCGAGATGCTGAAATTTCGGAGTATTTTTCGGCCACCATTTGAAGATGTCATCATGGCCATGAGAATCCGGATTTGGCGTTGGCAACTTCCGCTCATTAAGATAACGATCGACTTCATATTTTGAAAGAAAAGTTTTTTTTTGACAAAATGCTACCTAATACAAACCTTGAACCTGTGCGCACTAGAAAGATGCAGTCTGTCGACATCTTCTTCTTCTTCATCCCACATTCCACGGTTTCTTAATCTCTTTTTTCCGACTGTACGATACTTTTTGCTTTCAACTGAAATTCTTTTTTGCTTTATGACGTTTTTTGAACACTTATCTGGGAAAGATTTTACTAACAGTTGGCGTAATTTTTCTTCAATCAACGCCCGTTTGTTCTTTGAGTATACCGATTGTCTTAAAAAGTTTTGGTGAAATTTTTAAGTCAAAACTATATGGCTTGAACCACCTAAAACATAGCCCGGGTCTAAGAAGGCAGCTAATTCTACTTCTTCATTGTTAAGCAATTCATTCGTTCGATCCATAAGGCTCCATTGAAATATATGTCCATCGCTTACAAGCTCGCTCGTGTCGCCGTCAAGATGTTCACTGAGCTTCTTCACAAATATGGGTAGCACGAGACGCAGGCTTTTTATGTTGGCTTCACGACAACCTGCAACCATGTTTGGCGCTCCGTCACGAGTCGCAGCGACAACGTTTCGTTTTTCAATTTGAATTTCTTCCATAGCCAAACTCATTCTACGTGTAATATTAACAGCATCATGTCTTTCGGTAAAAGATTGAACTGCCAAAACCCGAGTGTAGTATCCAAAGTTTTTCGTCGAGGAATGCCCCAGTGATGCTAAATAAACCAAGCTATTCCAGAAATTATTTCACGGAAACTATGAGCTGTACCATAGTAATGAGTGCTCTTTGTGGAGAACTCATCCAAGGTGATTGAAATATATCGATCCTTCGCAAATTTCCTGACACTTTCTTTGCACTCCTCAGCCTTTTTCGGAACTTCTGAAGAAATATCGTGACGCGAAGGAAGCTAAATTGAGGTTACGATAAAACGCGTTTTGAAAACGTTTTGCTAAAATTACTTTTGAGGTTGCATAGTTACTTTTGATCAAACCACGAGGAAACGGCAATTCAGTAATCGAGTACGGCAAATTATGTTGAACGGTCAGCTTCAGCACATCATTTCTCAGACCCTCCGTTTGAATCTAATAGAGCCAGTAAATGAACTTAAAGGAATGTTGAATTGTCATACCTTCGAGTAATCTGGACTGAACAGCAAAGTGAGAGTTTCCGTCCGCGCTTTCTTTGCGCTAGGGCAATCAAATTTTACCATGGCTTCATTGCGTTTGCAGACTGTATGTGGAAAGACAAATTTGTTGTAGCTCCACTTTTTCCCAGCGAATATTCAGCGCCACACCTGCAAACAGCCTTGTCGCCCTTCTTTACAAAAGTAGCCCATACGTCGCTCGGCATAACTGTTGAACTAAAATAACAAGAACATTTACAGTGTCATGAAAATAAGCATCGGATAGATGAAAGACTCGAAGCTTAAATTTTAAATAATCACAACTTTATAAACCGAACAAGTGAAAATTGTGGGATTCAAACTTCAAATCAAACGTTCGAAATTTTCGAACTCGAACGGGTTTGATAAGACCAAATTATGATTCAACGCACCCAACCCCCAAAACCGGGGTGGGTACCTCCTGGTCAGTTACCTATTAAAATTATAGGCTTCGAAGAAGCCGCTAGCACTACTTTAAACATGAAGTGTTCGCTTAACCCCATGTCCTTATAGCTAGTTCTAATGTAAGACATTATAGTGTATAATATCAAATATAATATGCAAAGAAAAATATAATGTGCAATGTAACATTACTTTTTAAAGAATTGAATTCTTCAATTTGTTTCTTCTATATTGTCTGAAAATTAGAATCTAGTTGATCATTTCTTTATTTTTTCAGAATATTGTACACGACTAGCTTAGCTTATAACAAAGGTTGAGTATTTACTGCATGATTTACCCTTTTAATTTGGATAACATTGTTTTCTTAGGGTACGCGACAATTCATCCCCAGGACAATTCATCCCCAGAACAAATACGGATATCCTAAAAACAAATACGAATACACAATATCCTCGCGCCAAAATATCCCCACGGCCACTATCCCGCGGCCACAGTTGATTTGTTGTACCCAGGTGGAGAACTCAGGTAGTGTAGTGGTACCCGGTAGTAATATTTTCGTCTTGTAATGAACTTTTAAAATTTTAAATGTTTTTCTATGATCCAACTCCAGTTTTACTGGATAATCCATGCACCAACTAAAGCAAGTGGTCGTCCACTTGGATCAATTTTTTTCACGTTTTTCATGTTTCAAAACTTATTTTCTGGACTAATTCGGGCATGCTGAAGATGGTTTATAATAGTAAACAAGGTTTTGTATGATATTTTTTAGTATTGTAGGATAATTGATTTTGCCAAAACTTAATTTACCAAAACTCAAGAAACTCCCTACAAAACGGCATTTCACCACTATCAAACCATCTTCAGCATGCCCGAATCAGTCCAGAAAACAGGTTTTGGAGCCTGAAAAAATAAAAAAATTTGAATTTTTTTAGATCCAAGTGGACGACCACTTGGTTTGGTTGGTTCAGACCAAAAAATTTAAATCCTCGCAAAATTTCACTGGAAGTGAGAGTGAAGTAAGACTGAGAAGAAATTTTTCCTATTCGGTACACACTGAGAGTGAGAGCGCAGTTAGAGTAAGAGTGAAAGGAAAATCTGCTAATTGGATACGGGGCTTGAATACCTATAGCTAGTCAATGCCTTGCTACTAACACCTGAGTACCATTTTATTGGTGCCACCACCTTCATACTACTATCTGCAACCCCATGGAGTACGAAAGTGCTTCAGAACCGGGTTGAATGAAAACGGAGAAAAAGTTATTGCTAAGTTTTTGCCTGAAAAACTTGATATCATTGTTCTGGGATGAATTGTCCGTGCCCCGTTTTCTTATTTTTTTTTTTTCAATATATTCGTTTAATTATCTCAATGGACAGTGATTGGACAGTGATGATAATTCTTGAGCACGTTTGCATCATGTGTGTATATTCACTGACTATCATACTTGCACGTTTCGGAAAAAAGGGCGCCAACACCGGCGCCGGGGCGCCAGGCTATTTTGATTTTTCGGCACTGGGAGCCATGAAAGAACTAGAGCGCCGGCTCCGTCGACGGTATTATCGTCTGTAAATTGAGTTTTATAATATAAAATTGTTCATTTTCATCTTAAAAATACTCAATTTCGAAAAAATTTCAAGAATATTGAAAATTGTAAGAAAATTTTCAAACATTTTTCAACAATTTAAAAAAACAGCGTTTCTGCAAATATTGTGACAAAGTCGGCGCCTTGCCGTAAATTTCGGGCGCCCGCGCTAGGCGCCGGATTTGTAAAAAATCGGCGCCGGCGCCGACCTTGGGCGCTTGGCGCACGGCGCCGGCGCTCAGGGCACCGGCGGTGGCGCCCGTGCAAGTATGCTGACTACTACTTGCTCATATTCAAAATAAATATATCTCACACCAGGGCTGCGTCGGAACAGGAAAAAAATCGGAACGGAATTCGGAATCGGAACTCCAGAATTTTCGGAATCGGAATTCGGATTTCGGAACTCGACTTATTTTTTCGGAATTCGGATTTCGGAAAATTTTTGAGCTCCAAAAATATAAACCGAAATTTCAAGATTTTTTGGCTGGAATTCGTTATACCACATCCACCAAAAGTTGATTTTGAACACTTATTCGTGCTTTTCAGGTCGTAATTAGTCGTAAAAACATGTTTTTGGGAATGGGAAGAAATTTTCGAGAAAAAACTTTTTGACCAAAAATTGACTTTTTGCCTTGGGGGACCAAGGTAAACCATCTTATAAAAGGTCATTTTACCCCGTTTTGTTCACTGCAGCTAGGCAAAAGAGTCTTCAATGCATTTTTAATCAAGAGTCTTGCTCGGAACCAAGCCGCCTGCGCCCAACCAAGCCCCTTGCGCCCCCTTCGAGAGCGCAGGGGGCTTGGTTGCTTGGGGTTGAGATGCGCACACCCACATACCTTAGACGTAAATCACTCGAAAGTGACTGTGGATGCATAAAAAATGTATGCATACCAGAGTTTTTTCATGCGGTAGGCCCCAGTATTCAAAACTATGATCAACATCTTCTTGTTAATGGGCTCTGTGGGATTAGTGGCCCTCTTTTGTCCCTTCTCCTCCCAATACAGCCCTAATTCCCTTTAAAAATGTTTTGGCGGGAATTCAAAAAATTTTTTTTTTGAATTTTCTTAAATTTTTCACCTTGGGGACCAAGGCAAATCGAAAAAAAAAATTTTTGATTTTTCGGAAACCAAAGTGTTTCCGTGCCTATTTAGAGCACGAGAATCAAAATGGACGGGTCCTTTCCCCTTCAGGAAAAGTAAATTTTTCGCTAGCTGGGGGAGATTCTATAGTATAGCCTTTTCGACTAATTACGACCTGAAAAGCACGAATAAGTGGTCAAAATCAACCTTTGGTAGGATGCGGTATAACGAAGTTTAGCCGATTTTTTCGAATATACTTTTTTATAACACACAAAACAGGGCCCTATATTACAATGCGAGGATGGGAGTTTTGCCTTGGTCCCCCTGTTGTTATTTTTTGTGGTTTTTTAGGGTCAAGCTTAGGCAAGGGTAGGGTAGCGTATGCTGGGTTGGACTTGAACATGAGTCCAAGATATGTTTGAGTCCGTCCTAAGATACGCTGGCCTACCCTTGGCTAAGCAAAAGGCCTAAAATTTAACAAAAACAACAGAGGGACCAAAGCAACGCCCAATATATGGCCCAAAGAAATCAATCAGCATTAATATTCAAAGTTGTAAGCGGTCAAGCCAAAACAACCAGGATACACCCGAACCAGCAGGATGGAGTCCGAACCACTGGGTACATACAAACCACCGGAATGGGGCCCGGACCAAATACTTGTCGGCGCCAGCAAAGGTGGCAGATGAATGACGGGAACATCTAAAACATAGAAGAAAACTTGAATTCGGGTTAACAAATACTGAGAAAAAGCTGAATTTGATTTCATTGCAAGACATTTTTCGGTTTTCGGATTTCAGAACTCGGAACTTGACATTTTTTTGGAATTCGGATTTCGGAATTCAGAGCTTGACATTTTTTCGGAATTCGGATTTCGGAATTCGGAACTCAAAAAGTATCGGATTTCGGAATTCCGACTCACCCTGTCTCACACCGAAGAGTACGATTTATTTTATTTAAAATAACAGAAGTGTGTATTTTTTTTAATCACCAAAAGCAACATGAAATTACAAGTCCAAGACAGGATTGCAAACTTAAAAATGTGAAAAAAATTCGGCTGTTTTACAAAGACTGTTTTCCAATTTTTATTCTGTACAATATAATTGAAATAAAAATGAAAGTTGTATTTTCTTGTTCATTTCAATAACTGTAATTTTCGAACGAGGGTCAACTGGTGGCCATCCCAACTGGCGGCCCCGACTGCGGCCATCGCAACTGGCGGCCACCGACTGGCGGCTACTATGCCTACTACCTATTAGCCCGACTATCTAAAAGTACACTAATTACCTGTATGGTATCTCAACGTTCGAAAACACATCTTCTGACCGAACTAGCTGCGCCAGCGTGACCGCATAGACTCTTGATCTGTGTACCTAGGTGGTTGTACCCCTGCGGTGTAAAGGTTTCAAATTCAGGTAGTATTGCCCAGGTGGCGGTATCAAGACCCAGGTATCTAGATTGGAGATGGTAATATCTAGGACCTTATACCTAAAAAGAAGTACGTAAGTATCCATGCCAGGGTAACCTTAAAAGTGGCTGTTTTTCACCAAACATGTTTTTCTTATCTTTTTCTAGTTTGGGGAACATCTTGGAGTCCGTCCTAACACACGCTGGCCTACCCTGCACCGGTGTTAAAATATTTTCTTATTTCACAGTAAGTTTTAATTCCACTTCAATTAGAAGGGCAGTTTCCCCTCTCGTTTAAACTTTTTTTGGCCACAAAAATTTTAAATAGAAAATTACCGAATATAACCAAAT
Source organism: Ditylenchus dipsaci (assembly GCA_004194705.1). Taxonomy (NCBI): domain Eukaryota; kingdom Metazoa; phylum Nematoda; class Chromadorea; order Rhabditida; family Anguinidae; genus Ditylenchus; species Ditylenchus dipsaci. Next base: position 201,544 of record SADC01001340.1, read on the forward strand.
ATGATCGGTTATATGACCGGATTCGAAAAAGACCGATCATATTCCAGCCTTAACTAAAACTGAAAGAAGTTAGACCCTTGCTTCAATGAAAAAACAAAAAACAGACAAAATTGCTTAGTAAGAACTCCTCAAACCTCCACGGACATCAACCAACACATGCACCTACACCCGCCCATTGTAGGAAACCTAATAGCTTTATATAAACCAGGAACAATTGTCCTTTATACAGGCCGGAAACTATCGGCGCCGGAGCTATTGTTCATATCCGTTTGTATTTGGTGGGTATAATTTGTGATGGCCGCCAGTTGGGGCCGCCCGTTGGGATGGCCGCCAGTTGGGATTTTACCTAATTTTCATATTTTTTTACTATAGTCTTTTGTATTGTCAAATAAATTATAAATTTTTAGGGCAATTTAATTACCTTAACAAGGGAACCGATCGAACTGTACGACGTGGCCAAGATCAAAAGCCGGAGCAGTAATTTCGAGTGAGTGTGAAAATTCATTTTTGGAGGAAATTTTTGGCTGTATTGGGTTTCGATTTAATTAGTTTTGAAATGTGCGAGTTTGAATTTTTCCGTTTTCGATTTTTTCCGTTTTCAGTTTTTTTCCGTTTTCGGTTTTTCCGTTTTCGTTTTTTCCGTTTTCGGCTTTTTCCGTTTTTGAACAATATTTTTCGAAAATTTCTATTTTTGATTCAATGAGTTTCGATTTTTGAGATTTTCGGTTTTGAGAAAATTTTGCTCCAAGTGGACGACCGCTTGGTTTGATTCAGACTAAATAATTTTAAATTCCCGCAAAATTTTTCAAATTCGAGAAAATTCAAATTATTTGAAAAATGTGGACCAATTTATGTGTGTTCCAATTCATGTGCGGACCAATTCGTGTGTGTACTAATTCGGTGTGGATCAGTTTTCTAACGCCCGTAAATGGAAATCCACCTGACCAGAAGGTACCCATTTAGGGTTTTGTGGTCTGAGTAGGTGAAATCGGGATTTTAGTCCTAACAAACCAATTACCTGCACGATTTCACGTATGATAGGACATTTTCTTTTTGAATCTGACTCAATTTTATTTTCAGGCTATCTACAGGTGGATATCCACCTGACCAGGTGGTACCTACCCCAGGTTTTGGGGTTCGGTTGGGTGAAAATGAAGTTTTGGTCCTGTCAAACAAGATTCGCCACACAATTTTGCGTATGAGAGGATAGTTTTTTTGAATTTTAAAAAATTTCATTTTTTCAGGTGAGCAGGTGGACATCCACCTGACAATAGATATAGATACATCTAGATAGATACATCCGAGCTTTCGGAGACCGGAGGGGTTAAAGTGGGTCAGCTAATCAGGTTATTTTCTGAAAAACCATGTTAGCAAAACATGTGCGAAGCCTCGTGAATCAAATGAGTACCTCATTATTTATGTATGAACTCAGGACATTTCAAACAAGATAGCTAGTATATATTCATAAAAAAATTAATCGTAAAATTTTTTTTTGAAAACGTATGTTTTTGAAAAAAAATGCGAAAACGGAATTCTCGAAGCAGCTCTCGAATACAGAAATATTCGAAAACAGAAAAACCCAAAAACGGAAAAACCGAAAACGGAAAAAATCGAAAACGGAAAAATTCAAACTCGCACATTTCGAAACTAATTAAACCCAATACAGCCGAAATTTTTGTCTGAGATCGCTCTGAAACTTTTTTAAAATTATTTTGTGATGTTATTTTTGGTGCGTAGGCGTTTGGCCACTTTTGTGTCATTTTTGGCGTTCCGCCCTATGTTCTGTTTTAGCCACTTAGGCTTATTTTTTCAGCTATTTTGTAGTTCGCAAGACATTTTTTGGTCCCTAAGCATAAAGCTAAGCCTAAGGCCTAAGCCTAAGTAGGTTTATGTACACAAATAGTAAAGCGAGAGCCGTATTCGGGATTTCCTGTGAAGGAAGGACACGACCCCTCTGGTATCTTTATTGGAGCACCATAGTACAATATAGGCATGGGGTCAGCTGGACCAGACATAACATTATAAAAGATGTTACTATTTGAGACTGGAGATTCGACTTCTTCCGTCTTGACTGGAGAAAGGACCACTGGAGAGTCATCCACCATGGCAGCAGAAGAGGAGACTGGAGCAGGCACCACTTGGATAGCTGAATTGGAGGATTCCTCTTCTTCTTCATCTGCGTAGCACGTCTGGAGAGCTTCCCATGCACTTGAGGTGCGCACCAATAGAGAACCA